>CM035410.1:89241815-89376815 GCA_020310875.1 Ceratopteris richardii
GTGTTTTGAACTTAGTCCTAGTTATTGTTTCCTCTTCTACTTTCAAAGCTTTTGCCTCCATCTCTTCCTATGCCAGCGTAGAATACCTACTTAGAACTAGCTTTTCCTCGGGAGTTTGAGTCTTCACCAAGGTTTCTTTTTTTCAATTATCATCATGGATACAGTATCAATGAAATTTGGAATATTCTTCTTGGTCTGGATAGAAGTTTTGAGCTCCCAATATGCAGCTCCTAAACCACAAAGACACATTTCAACCTTATCATTATCATCTACATTGACACCAATAGATGCAAGTGACTCACATATGCTTTTGTTATTTAAGCTGTAGTCACCGCATGGTCTTTTTTTCCAGTGTATGCAGTTCATTCTTGAGTTGCAATTTTTGTACATTTGTATTGATCTCATACGATGTGATCAAACTGTTCCAAGCCTCTTTTGGGGTTTTGTCATCCTATATGTGCCCAATCATGCTATCTTGTATGTTAACAGATAACCAATGCATTACCTTCCGTGCTCCTTGATTTCACTCTTCATATGCTCTTAACTGGTTCGCAGTTAGATTGCTCCCTAGTAACTACATAGGGTTTTCATTGTCTTCTTTGATGTACTTCCAATAACCTTTTCCCATCAAGATTTTTTTCATTCTAACTCTCCAAGCATTAAAGTTTTTGTTTTCAAACTTATCAACGCTAACTCATTCCAATAGTGTTTGCTATTTTGTATCAATTTACAATACTACAAAACTAGAAGTAGTACCTTTGTTTGAATACGATCACACATTGACTTGACAATTGAATCTTAGAGAAACACATTTTTTTGTGTATCAATAGTACATGAAATTGTTAGAAATTCTAGGTCTAAAATAGTTGGGATATGGAAAAAAGAATGCAAGTTATACTTTTGGAAATTTATCTTCTTTTTTTTCCATGGGCCCTACCTTGTTGGCTCAAAACAAAGGTCAAAATGCATCCGCTATTGACATCTGAGTAAAATAAGTGATTTTAACAGGATAAATTTAAAAAATATTTTGGCACTTTAATTGCACATCAAAAATATTTTGGTGCCTTCTATCAAATCTCTCTTACATGTATAATGATTATGCTCATATATGTTAGGTAACCTTTTAGTGACCTTTACAAGATTTATCCAACAAGAGTGATGGCACATTTGTTTCTTTACAAGTGTCTCATTGATAGACATTAGGGTTTTCTTAATGTACTATTTTTTATATATTGTAGTGGTCATATTGTTGTATTAGGCCATTCTTGTATATTCTCTTTATGTAATAGAAGAAGTAGAAGAAGATCATTTCTCCTTGTGTCAATTTGTGTGTGCTCCCCTCTTTGTGTGAGAGCATGTGAGAGCTCTTCTTCCATACCTCCCTTCTCTTGACATGGTATTAGAACCAGTGTGGCTGTACACAGCTCATGGAGAAGGCGGACAATGAAGAGTATGTGAGAAGGCATGGAGAATGCGTGCTTCACAAACCATCACACATTGCTATGAAATTTAGTGTTAAGGTAGAAATCAAAATATTTTTGGAAGTTATTCCTTTAGGGTCACTCATTTTTCTTAGAGTTCAGTTTCAGAGCTATCTTAACCTTTATTTCAAGCCCAAAATGTGGAGTCCATAGAAAAAACATGTCGGTTTGCAAAAATATAACTTTTTTTCTATTTGATATCTCCTAATATTTTAAGTCTAGAATTTCAAGCGATTCCGTGTATTGTTGATTCACAAAACTGACATTTTTTTGAGATCGAACTATCAAGTCAGTGTGACAATGTTAAAGTAGAGGTACTACTTCTAGTATTTTTGCAATATTATGAATTGCAGTAGAAATGAAAAATGTTGATAGAATGAGTCAACTTATGATTGATAATTTGGACAAGAACGACATTCATTTTTGAGATTCAAAATGATGAATTTCTGAATGGGAAAAGGATGCTACAAGTACATCAAAGGAGACAATGGAGACCTTTTGCAATTACCATAGAGGAATGGGACCACAGATAAGTTTAAGAGCATATGAAGAGGGGAATCAAGGAGCACAAAAGGTAATGTATTGGTCACATTGTATGAGACCAACACAAAGGCATGGAAATTGCAACTGAAGCATGAGCTACATACACTGGATAAAAAAGCATGCTCGTAAGTGAATAAACGTTAAAATCAAAAGCATATGTGTGTCACTTGCATCTATTGGCATCAATTTAGATGATGATGATGAGGTTGAAGTGTGCCTTCATCGTTTAGGAGCTTCATATAATCAGTTCAAAACTTTTACTCTGAATAGGAAGAATATTCCAAATTTTATTGATCTTGTGTCCATGCTGATAATTGAAGAAAAAAACTTAGTGAAGACTCAAATCCCAAGGAAAAGCTAGTTTTGAGCACATATTCTCTTCTAGAAAAGGAAGAGGCTGAAGCAGAAGCTTTAGAAGCGGAAGAGGAAACAGTAACTAGGACCAAGATCAACAATAGACTAATGCACAAGGTAGAGGATATTTTTGAGGTAGGGAGAGCCAAAGAGGCCGCATTAATCTCCAAAGAAATGGTTCAGGTAATGACTATAATGGATGGTGGAATTGTGGTAAACTTGTTCACTTTGAACGTGATTTTAGGTTGAAGAATCAAAATAGTAGAAAGCAACAAAACAACTATGCATCCCTAAGTGTAGATGATTCAGAGAATCTATTCATGGTACAACATCACATGATGAATACAATGTCTAATAGTATTTCAAAGTTGAATGGTAATGTCTGGTATGTTGATCAAGGTGCTTAAAATCACATGACCAACCATGCAAGTATTTTGTAGAAATTTTTAGTTCCTGGATTTGTTGAAACAAGCGATGATACATCACATGTTATTGAGCATACAGGAAACATAGCACTTTTCATGGAGGATGGGAAGGTAAGAACCTAGCTTTTTTTGGACAAATGGTTGATCATGGATTAAAAGTCAGGTTCAATGTTGATGGCTTATATGTAGAAGAGTACAAATAGAATGGAAGGTTGATCTCCAAAGGGAACAAAATGGATAGGATGTTCACCTTGAATATGAAAATTCTTGAAATGAATGCAGTCATGTTTGCAAAAGATGCTGATGTTGTTGATGACATAGATATTTGGCATAAGAAATTGGACATGCAAATTTATAGAGGCTAAAGTTTATGCAATCAAAGGAGCTTGTCAATGGACTACCAAATTTCAAGGTTGCAAAGATGCAGAAGGTATGTGAAGCATGTCAATTTGGTAAATATTCAAGGGCATCATTTCCTCACGAGAAGCATGTTAGTGAGAATGTGCTAGAGATAGTGATACATATGTTTTGGGGTCCTGCAAAGACCACATCTATGGGAGGTTATAGATTTTATGTCACTTCCATTGATCAACATAAATGAAAAGTATGGGTATACTTCTTAATGCAGTCAGGAAGTATATTCAGATATTAAGATCTAATGGAGGAGGTTAATACATATTAAATGGATTTAATATTTTTCTAAAAATTCATGGAATTAGAAGGCAACGTTTCATGTAGGTACACATGGAAAAATGATTGTTGAATGCAAAAATAGACATGTTGCAAAAATAGCAAGATCCTTAATGGTTGAGAACTATATACCTCATTGTTATTCGCTAGAAGTTTTGAACACTTCTATATATATCATGAATATAACTTTGACTATTATTATACATAAAGTTACACCTAAAGATAAGTTTAAAGGTAAAAATCCAAACTTATTGCATATGAAAGTATTTGGTTGTATTACATATGTATATATTCTAGATGAGTTGAGGAAGAAACTTGATCTAAATGCACAAAGATGTATCTTCATTGGGTGTTCCATTGAGGAAAAGGGATATAAATGTTACAACCCACTTACATGACAAGTGAAGGTAAGCAAAGATGTGGTGTTTGATGAAATTTCAAGCTTCTATGCTGATGCCAGAGAAGGAATTAACCTTGACTCAAATGACAAAGGAAATGTTGAAGATTCAAGTGCACAATCTCAAGTTCTCAATGGACATAATATGTCAGCAAGAAATAGTTCCAACTCAAACTCATGCAACAAAAGATTGTGTGGAAATTTGACTCCAAAAAATTCATTGACTACATCCAAGAAAGGTAAAGAACATGTTTCTATCAGTAATAAAATATCTATAGGTTTCAAAGACATTGACGAAGAATCAAGTGGTTCAAAATAGAGCTATGATGAGGGAGTTGGGGCATTGAATTTATACATACAGAAATAGTTATATGGGTGTCCCAAAGAAAATATGCCTCGAGTATGCTGCAAAAGTATGGTACAACTAATTTTAAGCCAATTTTTATGCCTTTAGATCAGAATTTGAAGTTGGATACTACATCATGTGAAGCATTGGAAAATGCTGGTTTGTATAGGAAAAATCTACGACGTTTGGTACATCTCGCAATTACAAGGTATGATCTAAGATACACTATAGGACTTCTAAGTCAATTTATGTATGTTCCTAGGAAACCATATCTAGATGCTTTTAGACACACTCTAAAATATGTGAGTGGTACTTTGGATTATGCATTGTTTTATGAAGCTGGTTCAAAATTGCAGGTTCATGGATACACCAATGTAGATTGGGTTGGTAGTGTTCCAGATAGAAGATCTACTAGTGGCTTTCTATTCTCAATTGGGAGTCATGATGTTACATGGAGCAATAAGAAGAAATTGACTATTGCTTTGCTGAGTACAAAGGTTGAGTATAGAGGTGTTGCAATGGCAACATGTGAAGCATTATGGCTAGAGATGCTACTTTCATATTTGTTGAAGAATCACTCACGAATTTGACATACAGACAGACATAAAGATAAAGAAAGATAAAGAGAAGCAGAATCAAAGTATTCAGAAAATCAAAGCCTTAGTGAAGGGACAAATTCACGACTGTAATGTACAACGTAGAAACTTCCAGAATTAGAGTTTGTTACACCGGATCAAAATTGTATATAAAGAGAGATGAGAACGGAAAAAGAGAGCGAGCAAGAGCGTGCGTGAGAAGAGCGCATAATGCGAATAGAGCGCATATAGAGATCAAGAATAGGTCTAGAAGACGCCAGAGATTGCGTATGTAACGATGAATAACAGAAACCTGAAATGTCACGTATTCATCTGAGAGAGATGGTAAGGAGAAACTACTCAGTATAGGAGAGTTTCCATAGCTTGAGCAAGAAGAGGCCAAGCTAGTTTTGTACAGATCTTCTCTAATAGAAAACACATGTTCATGTGGAAGCTTGCACGCATTCTTCGTATGTGAAGAAATCTGAGTATTTTCATGTTACGTTATAAAGTTAGTTAACTGTTACAGTTCTTTCAGTAAACATGTTTTCCCGTACTTTCTTAGTAAACATATTTTTCGGTCAATTACAGTTTTCTCAGTAAATGTGTTTTCCGGTAGAACAACGAAGTATATCTCGCAGAATAAATTAAAGTTTTGTATGAGAGATAGCTTATCTTGTAGCTAGACATCTCTACTATCAGTTCATCAAAGGTTTCGGTGAAATGGATATGTACACACAGTACAAAGTCTGACCGGAAAAGAGGCATTCTGAACTGATGAAGTTTTTCCTTAAACTTCAGAAAGAGTTCATTCAGAGAAGGAAGTCCACGCATCACTTCCTTATATACCTGAAGTAATTATAAACTGAATTGTAGTTGATTCCGATAAGATTCCGGTATAATTACGGTGACAGTTTGGTGACATTCCGGTGAAGTTTCGATTGAATTTCAATGATTCCAAAAACAGTCTTATATGTTTGAGTGGCAGAAACTTTGCTAAGCTATTGCTGATTATAGAGGTGTTCTAATATCACTCTAGCTTAGCCAATTCCAAATGGCACGGCGAATTCCGCAGGCTTGACAAGGTTCGAGTCTTTGCCGCGTCATCAACAAGTGGTATCAGAGCAGGTCAATCGATAGTGATATCAGAGTGGCAAGATCCACAAGTGATATCAGAGCAGAAAGATTCTGAAGAGCAGAAAGATTCTCAAAGAGCAAACGGAAGTGAAGACACAAGAGCATTCAAAAAACTTTCATAAAGAAAGGTGAATGCTGAGGAGATCAACAGCAAACGGTATCAAGAAGTATTTCGAAGTCATTTTCAAGATAAAGGTTTACAAAAGGTAAAATTCTTTAATGATACACTCACCAGAAGAAACAAAAACAAGAAGATTATGGCAGACCATGTTTCAATTGACAAATTGGACATAGATAATTATCCTGCATGGGTAATGTGCATGGAAGCCTTACTTATGAGTAAGGACTTAATGATGTATGTGACCGGAGAAGAAAAGAAGCCGACCTTTGAAGACAGTAGACAACCAAAGGAAGAAGAATTAGAAGCCTTGAAGCCGTGGCAGAAGAAAGATGCAACGACAAGAGCTTACATTTATAATACCATTACAGATCATCTACTACCGCACATTAGAGGTCTGGAGAAAGCGGAGGACATATGGAGTGCATTGGAAGATCATTTCCAAAATACTACGAAAGCTAGGAAGGCTAGCTTATGGTCCGAATTCACAACGTTCAAAAAGAAGTCGAATCAAAGCATTAGTGACTATGTTACTAAGATGAAGGATCTAGCAGATAGTCTTGGATCCATAAATGAAGATATCGAAGATCACAGATTGATAGCACAAGTGCTCACAGGTTTGAGAGGAGATGAAAGGTGGAAACCTTTCGTACTCTCAACTGAACTTTCTTTAAATCATTTTATACGAGATTTAAATCAGTTGCTTGGGTTGATGCTCACATATGAGCAAGACCTGAAAGGAGATGGAGATAACGGACAAAGTTCTGCAATGTACATGAAGAACAAGAAGAAAGGAGATAAAGGTAAGTCAAAAGACGAAGAAGAGTCGAGTTCTCAGGCTTATTATGCAAGAGGTAAAGGCACTGGCAGAGGAAGAGCAAGAGGTTTTGGAAGAGGAAGAGGTAGTCAGAATATCAACAAGAAGGCTTGCTGGATTTGTGGATTAAGTAATCATCTGGCTCATGATTGTTGGCACAATCAACAAGGATCAAATCAAAATTAGAACAGTAATAGCAGAGGCAGAAGCGGAAGATATCAGAGTAATTTTCAAAGAGGTAGACAAAATCAAAGAGGAGGCTATGGTAGAGGTGGAGCAAGAAGTTGGGGACAGAATCAATCCTACAACACCACCTACAACAACTACGCAAATGACACACAGAATGAAAGTCATACATCATTGATGATGAACTCAATCGGCACATCAGATAACAAAGATCTAAAGGTATTTTACATTGATTCTGGATGTTCTAATCATTTGTCAGGAAATATAGAACTGATGTCAGAATTGGAAAACGGTAGCTCTAGTCATACTGTTCAAACAGGTGACAATACGAGACATAGTGTACATTCAATTGGAAAAGTGAAATGTAAGAGTGGAGTAGATTTGCTAACCAATGTTTTGTATGTTCCGACAATACCAAAAAATTTGATTAGTGTGGGACAGATAGTTGAGAAAGGTTTTCAGGTCAGATTTACAAATGAAGGAGTATTTGTAGAAGATCCCGAGAATGGATATCATCAGATTGTCTCTGGTAAGAAAGAAGGTAGACTCTTTACTTTAAGAGTACAAGGGAACATTGGTCAAGCGTTGCTCACACATAGTGAAAAGGTGATTACAAAACTTGATCTCTGGCATAAGAGATTAGTTCATTTTAATGAAAAAGGAATTAAAGCTATGATCTCAAATCAGTCAGTACTGGGATTACCGAATGTACAGAACCAACATATGATTCATAAGTGCGAAGCATGTCAGATGGGAAAATCCCACAGGTTACCTTTTCAGAAGAAAGGATTCAAACATGATGGAGTACTTGAACTCATTCATACAGATGTATGGGGTCCAACAAAAGAAGGATCAATCAGTGGCTCAAGGTACTATGTTTTATTCATTGATGATGCTACAAGATGGATAACATTATATGTTTTGAAGGAAAGATCAGAAGTATTTGAAACCTTCAAGCATTTTCATGCATATGCTGAAAGACTCACATGTCGAAAGCTTAAGAGATTGAGGTCTGATGGAGGGGGAGAATACTTCTCCCGAGAGTTCAATGATTATCTTTGGAATGCAGGTATTAAGAGAGAAATAACCTGCAGGTATACACCACAACAAAATGGTGTAGCAAAAAGAAGGAACCGAACTCTAGTTGAGTTTGCACGAGCTATGCTAAAAGAAAAAGATTGTCCAAATTATCTTTGGGCTGAAGCTGTAAATACAGCTACATACTTGGTAAATAGATTACCGTGTACAACTTTAGATGGAATGACCCCTTATGAAGCTTGGTGGGGAAAGAAACCAACACTTGATCATTGCAAAGTGTTTGGATCAGTAGCTTATGCTTATGTACCATCACAACTCAGACATAAGCTTGAACCAAAAGCAGAGAAATATGTGTTCATCGGATATGATGAAAAGCAGATGGGTTACAGGTTATGGAGTCCTCTAACAAAACAGTTTACTGTTTCCAGAGATGTTACATTTGATGAACAGAAAAGTTGGTATGCAGATCAAAGTCATACAACTGAAGAATTTGAAGAAGAAGTAAGAAGAAAAGAGAAAGGGAAATCAATTGTGCAGGTGAATAGAGATGAAGACTATATGCAAGCAAGTACGTCCAGAAATGGATTAACAAGAAGGAAGGAAGAAATTCCTATATTTGATGAAGAAGTATATTCAGACACTTATGAAGATTGTGAACCAAGAAGGTCAAGCAGGACTAGAAGACAACCAGAAAGGTATTCTTATGATACTTCGTACATAACTCAGAAAAATTATGCATATATGGTCAAAGATGATGAAGAACCTCAGAACTATGATGAAGCTAAAGGCAAGAAGCAATGGGAAGAAGCAATGGAAGAAGAGTTCAACACACTGGAGGAGAACAAGACATGGGAACTTGTTCCTAAACCAAATGGTAAGAAAGTAATTGGAAATAAATGGGTTTTCAAAGTTAAGAAACTTGCAGATGGAAGGATAGCCAGATACAAAGCTAGACTGGTTATCAAGGGCTATGCTCAGACGCATGGCATAGATTATGATGAGACGTGTTTAGGTGTGGAAGTGCAAAATCCTATCATCATTTATTGCACTATGCTTGAGGTGGACTTGTTCTACTTCATCAAAGCATCATGTGCAATGTACCAAAGTTTACCATTGAAGAGATTTTTCTTTGTGCTTATTTTTTGGTAAGTACATTTCAACAAAAGGGATACACACTTTGTTGCAGGCATGTTTTGAACCCGCACCTTATGAAGAGATGATGTGATATATACAAAGATGAGATGGTGTTGGCCAAAACTTACTCTACACTAGCCAATATAGCTTGAGGAATGACTAATGTACTTCTTTAGCTTCCAAAATATGCATAAAAAACCAATAAGTAATTTGGAACCTCATTATCAAATGTTTGCATCAAAACAAATAAGTTTGCACTTCACAAGATTTGACAAAGCCTTCTATTTTAGGAAGTGAAGGTCACAATAAAATGCTCAAAGCACCTCGTATGAATTGACAAGATAATTTTTGGACACACCTAATTGAAGTTTCTATCTAACCAAAGCAAGATATTTTGATTTGAATTTGAATCTCAACTAAAAATTCATGAAAATTGGTTCTCTCTTTCATTGAGATTCCTTCCACTTTTGGTTATTTACAATTGACCAAGATAAATACAGATTTTATATTTGGTGTTTTACGAACACATGTTCACATGACCATTTCTATGTGATAACTTATGAGAGTAATTCAAGATCTTAAAGCAAAAATCTTAGGCTTGCTTCTTGCACCAATAGATCCCCCTCAAGCCTAAGTATGTTGAGTCAATCTCTTACAATCCAATCATTGTTTGAACTTGTTTAGCTTGAATTCGTATAATGCCTTTCTCATCGTATCTACACATTTTTGATGAGTTGATACATATGATATTTGAATCTCCTTGCTTGTAATAGTTTCCCTGACATACTGGTAGTGCACTTCTATGTGTTTAGTCTTGGCATGATAGAATGGGTTAGTAGCAAGATGAAATGAACTTATTTATCCCCAAAGATATGAGGAGTACATGATTTAAGACCTAAATCAGAGTACAAGTTCTTAACCACATTGCTTCTTGAGCTGCATTTGCAAGTCCTCTATATTCAGCCTCAGTTGATGAGAGTGCAATAGTGTGTTGCTTCTTTGAGGACCATGAAATCACTTTTTTACATGCAAAGGTGAGGTACTTAGAAGTTCTTCTCCTATCATCTTTAGAGCTTGCCCAATCTACAGCAAAAAAGATCTTGATGTCTATATTATATGTGTAAGGATAGTACAAACCTTCATTGATAATTCCCTTTCGATATTTGAGTATTCTTTTGGCTGCTTCCATATGGGGTTTTTTTGGAGTATGCATGAACTTACTTAAGACACTTACTCCATAGAAAATGTCCACTTTAGTTAATGTCGCATAAATCAAACTAGCAACTAGACTCTAATGGCTAGTTATATCCTCTATTTGCTCTCCTTCATGAGCACTTAACTTCAAGTTCATCTCCATAGGTGTACCTTCAACCTTTGAATTCGCCATCTTGAATTTGACAAGCATGTCTTTGATATACTTTCTATGAGTAAGGTACATACCCTTCTTTGTGTATACCACTTCCAATCCTAGGAAGTATGTGAGTAGACCTAGATCACTGATTTTGAATTCCTCTTTCATATGAAGGTTGATCTTTATTATTCCTTCATCATCATTACTTGAAATTATGATATCATCAACAAACCTTAGGTCAGACAGGTACCTAGGATGGGATAGAAAAAGCATAATTTCATTTGAGTATAGTGTCAATCACACCGCTAGGTTGTGGCACAACAACTCAACGATTAATCATATGTGCTGAGCTCAAAGTAGTGAATAAAAAATGTCATTTAGTATGGAAAGAACCATTGGTAGTTCAAGGTTAGCCTACTTCCAGACCACTGAATGTCCGTATAAGACTCAATTTGAAGACATTCAAATCAACCAATTATGTGCTCACATTTATTAGGATGGTTTGAGAAGATCAGTGGTCCAACTCAAAAACCCTCATCTATCCTTTGGACTTGAACACCCAGTGGTCAAATTAGAA
The DNA here is from genome assembly GCA_020310875.1 of Ceratopteris richardii. NCBI lineage: Eukaryota > Viridiplantae > Streptophyta > Polypodiopsida > Polypodiales > Pteridaceae > Ceratopteris > Ceratopteris richardii. The sequence goes on from CM035410.1 coordinate 89,252,985, forward strand.
GAGGGATCATATATTGATAAGTAAGGAACCATGTATGTGGTTACTAGCTCCCCATATAGGACATATGAGTTCAAAATCATTGTCCTCAAGGTTGAGATAGGAGACATAGAATATGAGAACATTGGAAAAGAACCTAGAACACCTTGTGAAAAGTTGATCCTATCTTGGATAATTGTGCCATAATGGACTCCCAAGATAACAAAAGCATCGAGCTCTTCTTGAATAGAGAAATGAATGAAGCCTTTTAGAGATTTAAACCAGACCTACCTAGCGAGGTAGGTGGATTCACCATATATGAATCCAAAAACCTTGAGGCTCCAGGGAAGGTTTTCTACCTAGACAACACATTGGAAACAATGTTCTTAGTAATGGACCATGGTAGGCATGTGAACGCTTGGAAGGATGAGTTAAATTTCCTCCAATGAGATCTAACTTCTCATGGTTAACCTGGAACTGGGTCATCCCAAATTCATGTTAGCCATAAGTAAAGAACGAGAAAAACCAGAGGTAAGCTTTGCGAACCTCTCAGGAAGAGAGAAATTAGGGCTAGAGACAAATAGAGCGAATCAAGAGGTCCAAGACATCAGAGAGGCATAGAAGATTTTCCCCTACCAATACCTAGAGAACATCCTAGGATATTGGGACCCACTTAATCAGTGAAGTCCATGAAAAATTACTTTGATGGAAATGGAGATTCATATGATCATGTAGCCGATTTTAGACAAGTGTTGAGAGCAAAATAGGTTGATGGATTTTTGACGCAATATAATGCTTTTGTTCTAATGCTAAAGAATACCACCTTGACCTAGTTTCAATTGCTGCATCAAGTCTAATTCACGAACATTGACGAGTTATTAGAAGCATTAATTAATGATTTTTCTAAAAGTGGCATAAGGCACAATACCTCATCCACGATTCATAGTTTTAAGCAAACACCTCAAGAAATAGTCACAAGATGCAGATTCAGACAATACCGTGAGGGATGTCCAATCCTAGAGCTACCCACACTAGCCAAGCAAGTGGCATTATTCTTGGATGGCTTGTTAAGTGCAAAATTATGAACCTATGTCTACTTAAAGGAGCCTAGGAACATAGAGCAATGTGTGTGAATGTGCAAAACTTGAGGATAACTTGGGAGACGAGTTAGAACTTTCAAAAATTTATAAGGATTCTAATAGTTCTACTAGTTTTAAGTCAAAACTATTAGCTTCAATTCATGAATCAGCTAAAAAAGTAGCTCAAAAGTTAGGAATCTCAACTAAACACACTCTGATTTCAAGAAACTATCCCAATGCTCAAAGCTTCAACTCGACACATGTAGATATCCCATCAGCTTACTACATGGATTCACCAGAGCATACTAAGATCTATCCATATGAAAACCCTCATGAACTAAGTCGGGAACCTGAATACTCGAATGTGATGTACACCAATCCTAACCCTAGATCCCAACCAAAGTTCATGAGGCATCAAGCACCTAGAGGGCCATGCTATAGATGTCAGGGAGATCATTTCATTCATGAGTGTTTTCTTCTTTCCTTGACCATCCTAGTCAGTAACTATTCAAGGATTTTGTCCAGATTGCAAAAAAGAGCACCTCATAAGAGATTGTCCAAAGAATCCAAACAACACTCAAAAGGTTATACTAACCAATGTTATTGGCTTGGTTGTGGACTCTAGTGGAAGTGTGACAACTACAACCCCTCTATAAGTAATAACTAGAGCCCACATTCTATAGCAAACTCAAGGCTTAGGTCAAGAGAAGAAATTCATGAACTAGTGAGACTGAGAGTGTGGCTGAGAAGAGAACAAGAGATCGGAAAGATAGTTGTGAAAGGATGAAGAGATGATGGATGAAAAATATGAGTGAGGTAGAAGATACCTTAAAGGAAAAAAAAGCAAAATTGATAGAGATGGCATCTCACACACACCCTCAAACCCCACTATCCTCATCACGCCCAAACCATCCATCAGTAACACCACCACCCAAAGCAGGATTAGTCCTAGCGAATGCCACCCCAAAATATTTAGACATGACATTCAAAGCATATTAGGCCAGAATTCAAGAATGACCTAATTGATGGAGAGTGTTAATCTCCAAACGAACAAGCTACTCTTGTAATTAGAGCACCTCTATAACAAAAGTAACTCAAATCTTCACCAAATTTAGAGAATCAATGATCAATTATAAAGATTTTGAAAAATTTGTGAAGGAGATGACTACACAGAAAGTCTACTGCACATATCTCTCTCATTAACTTATCAATTGTGTAAAGGTTTTGATGAAACTTTGCACAAGGTATCGCCTACAGTTTTTGCACCTTCTCCAAGTTGAATCACTCCAAAAGATTCAGTAGATCTTGAGAAATGATCTCAACAAATTACCTATGTCTAAAACTGCTCTTCTGAAAAGTCGATTCAGACACCTATAACTTCTAACACTTGGTTATCTCAATCTAGAACCCATTTATACAAATGCTTTTAGCCACAAGTAGCTTACCTTCCAACTTAAAGATTGAGTGCTAGCTTGCTCAAAACTTTACAATGTGGAAGGAGAACTGACCAAAACATCAACATCAAATTTTGTGCCTAAGGAACTAGTGAACACTTCTTCACATATGAATGTTCCTACTCATAATTCTCACAGCCTGTTTTTACAATTATGCTCTCAAAATTTAACCATAGACTCATTAACTATGGAATTAGATGTCTACAAAAGGATTCTTGAAATGATCAAGCACAGAAGGAGAATACACAGAAACATTGGGCGCAATATTTTTCCATTTCTGAGAAAATTTACATCTAAGTGATGAGAGAGATTCTATTCACTTCTAAACATGTCTAATGAAATCTAGTTCTCCTCTATTCTTGTTCTCACATAATTTCTCCTCTTGCCCCGACATTTTTCATAGTATATATAGGCAAATATTTACAAGCTCATGACTATACAAAAGTATAAGTGAACTATCTCTGAATTAATGTACATATGTGTACATCTCTTTCAACTTTGAATATGCACTTCCTCCATGCTTCATAACTTGAACTTTCCTTCAGTCCTTGATTTCCAAACATTCAATAAAACTTCAATTGTTGATTGCACTGCACCAATAGCTCCCCCTCAACCATCAATTGAGGTTTTTTCTATCTTCTTTATTCCTGCCATGTCTTTGAATCTCTGTAGCTTTGGTCCATCCAAGCTTTTGGTTAGCATATCAGCTATCTGATCTTTCGTTGAAGTATGTATTACTTCAATCTCTTTATCCATCACCTTCTCTCTTAGAAAGTGATACTGAATCTCAATGTGTTTGGTCCTGGCATGAAAAACATGATTAGCAGCTTAATACAATGAACTCATGTTATCTCCATGAATGGTGGGTGTACTCTGAATGATGTCAAAACTCTTCATCAGAGTCTTAAGCCATATCACTTCCTTTGCAGCTTCAACCATACCTTTGTACTCTGCTTCTGTAGATGACAAAGCAACTGTGTGTTGCTTCTTTGAACACCAAGAAATTAACTTATCTCCCACATAACATAAGTATCCATAAGTTGATCTCCTATCATCTGGATTACCTGCCCAATCTGCATCACTATATATCTTGATGTTTGTATATGATGTAAAACCATAATACAAACCTTCTTTGAGTGTACCCTTAATGTACCTCAACACTCTTTGACCTGTAATCCAATGTTCTTTCCTAGGACAATGCATGAATTGAGACAAAACTCCAACTGCATATGACAAGTCAGGCCTAGTTAATGTAGCATAGATCAGACTACCAACCAAACTCTGATATAGTTTCATGTCCTTGAACTCTTCTCCTCCATATCTGCTTAACTTGTGATTCACCTCCATTGGAGTAGGTGCTACCCTGCAATCATTCATCTTAAACTTGATCAACAAGTTTCTCAAATACCTTTCTTGAGTCACATACACTCCATGTTGAGTGTATGAAATCTCCATGCCCAAGAAATATGACAAGTCTCCCAAATCACTGATCTTAAATTCTTTCTCCATTTGCTTCTTTAGGCTTTGAATGCCTTTCTCATCTGTACCTGTAAGAATTATATCATCAACATATATGCACATGTAAATGAATCCATCATCACTTGCTTTAACAAGCAAGCTACTATCTGCCTTTGATTCTTGGAACCCAAGTTCTTTCAAGAACTTCACGTCTATAATTCCATGCCCTTGGGGCCTGCTTCAAACCATAAAAAGCTCTCTTGAGCTTGCACACATGATCTGGATACCTTCCATCTCTGAATCCTTGGGGTTGCTCCATGAAAACATCATCTGAAATATGACCATTTAAAAAAGCATTCTTCACATCTAATTGACATAATTTCCAACCTTTACATGCAGCAATAGCTATGAGTGTCTTGATGGTTGTCATCTTTTCCACATGACTAAAGGTCTCATCATAATCTATACCATAAGTCTGAGCAAAACCCTTCACAACAAGTCTAGCTTTATATCTAGACACACTTCCATATGCATACCTCTTTGTCTTATAGACCCACTTGCATCCAATGATCTTCTGGCTATTTGGTTTAGGAACTAAATCCCATGTATGATTCTCCATCAATGCATCATATTCTTCCTGCATAGCTTTCTCCCAATTCTCCTTACCTTTTGCCTCTTCATATGTAGAAGGGTCTTCATCTGCCTTCATCATATAATCATAATCTTTGGTAGCCAAAAAAGAAGTGTCATAGCTATACCTTGTAGGTTGCCACTTGTGTCTTGATGACCTTTTGAGTTCTCCACTCCTTGAGGTTTCTGGTTCATCACACTCAGGATCAAATCTTGGCATTTCTTCAACTTCAACCTGCACTTCATTATTCTCCTCTTCATCAAATATCTAAACCTTTGATTTACCTTTCTTTTGGTTCACAACTTCTTCATCACTTGCATTAATATTGATTGTTCCTGCATACCAAGTACCTTGCTCATCAAATGTAACATCCTTTGATACAAAGAATTGTTTTGTGAATGGACTCCACAACCTATATCCCATCTGCTTATCATCATAACCAATGAATACATACTTTTCAGCTTTAGGTTCCAATTTGTGCCTTAATTGTGATGGCACATATGCATATGCCAAACATGCAAATACTTTGCAATGGTCTAATGTAGGTCTCTTACCCCACCATACCTCATATGGTGTCATACCTTGCAAAGCTTTACATGGTAACCTACCTATTAAACAAATAAGTAGCTGTATTTACAGCCTCAGCCCACAAGTAATTTGGGCAATTTTTCTCCTTCATCATGGATCTTGCAAACTCAACAAGAGTTCTATTTCTCCTTTCTACTACACCATTTTGTTGAGGAGAGTACCTGCAAGTAATTTCCCTTTTTATACCTGCATTCCACAAGTAATCAGTGAACTCATTAGAGAAATACTCTCCCCCTCCATCTGACCTTAGTCTCTTCAACTTATGACCTGTAATTCTCTCTGCATACACATGATAGTGTTTAAATGTATTGAATACCTCTGACTTATCTTTGATCACATAGATAGTGATCCATCTGGTAGCATCATCAACATAAATCACATAATACCTTGAACCATTGATACTAAAATCTTTTGATGGTCCCTACACATCTGTGTGTACCAATTCAAGCTTCTCTGAATACATAAAACCATGCTTGGAATAAGATTGCTTATGAGCCTTACCTAATTGACATGACTCACATCTGTATGTCATATGTTGACCTGCAACATTAGGCAATCAAAGCACTGAACCATTGTTAACCATATCTTTGATACCTCTTTCATTGAAATGTCCAAGCCTCTTGTGCCAAAGATCTAACTCAGAGATCTTATGCCCTCCATAAGTGAACAAGGCATGACCAACATTACCTTGAATCTTCAATGTGAACAATCTTCCTTCTTTCTTACCTGAAACAATCTGTTTATATCCATTGCTAGGGTCTTCCACAAACACTCCTTCATTAGTGAATCTAGCTTCATAACCTTTTTCAACAATTTGTCCTACACTTATCAGATTCTTAGGAATTGTAGGAACATACAAGACCTTACTCAAGAGGGTACTTCCATCCTTGGCCTTCAATGGTCCAATTGACTTCACATTGTGCTTTGTATTGTCACCTGTTTGAACTACATGATTAGTTACTTTAGTTTCCAAATCAGTCATCAAAGCTATGTTGCCACTCAGGTGATTGCTACATCCTGAGTCAATGTAGAAGACTCTTTGGTCTTCACTTTGTCTTTCACAAGTTGCATTCATTATCAATGTTGAATCCTCCTTCTGATTTGAAGCATAATTGTAGTAGGTATTGTTGTATTGTTGACTTTGGAATCCTCTACCTGCATTTCTTCCAAAGTAACCTCTACTACCTCTACCTCTGAAATTACCTCTTTGATTTCTGCCACCTCTTCCTCTTAAATTAAAATTCTGATTATATCCACCATTACTCTGTGTATTATGCCAACAATCATTAGCTAAATGATTTTTCTTACCACAAATCCATCAAGCTTTGACTCCATCTTTATTACTCCTGCCTCTACCTCTACCTTTGCCACCTCCTCTTCCTCTTAGGAAGTTGACTTGACTAGTTGTGCCTTCATCTTCATTTCCTTGTTGCTTCCCTTTGATACTTTTCTTCTTATCCTTTGAATACATTGCATGACCTGTACTCTTGTCACCTTCACCTTTGACATCCTGCTCAAAGGTTAACATATGTCCTAGCAACTGATTTAAGTCAGGAGTAAAATGATCAAGAGATAATTCAGTAGACAAAATGAATGGCTTCCATTTGTCATCACCTCTCAAGCCTGTGAGGATTTGCCTTACCAATTTATCCTCCTCAATGTCTTCATCAACTGCTCCTAATGCATATGCAATGTCCTTCATCCTTGTTACATAGTCTGAGATGGATTGAGAAGCCTTCTTCTTGAAAGTAGTAAATTCTGCCCACAAAGATGCCTTCCTTGACTTTGTGGTGTTTTGAAAATGCTCCTCCAAAGCATTCCATATATCACTTGCACTTTCAAGACCTCTAATGTGAGGTAGCAAGTAGTCATTGACTGCCATATAGATAATGCTCCTAGCTTGAACATCTCTCTTCATCCAATTCTTCAAATCTGATAATTCTTCCCTAGTTGGAACACTAGGATCTCTGAGCTGAGGCTTTTCTTCTTCACCTGTAATATAAGCTATCAAGTCTTTGCTCATAAGATGAGCTTCTATCCTCATTGACCATGCTGGATAGTTCTCTCTATCCAACTTCTCTATTTGAAGAGAATCTCCCATCCTTTCTTCACCTGTATATTGAATTCTTCAATCTTTATGAGTAATAGATGTACCTTTACTTCGAATAATGTTCCTTTTGTCTTCCTTGATGTCGTATGACCTCCTTCTCAAGCTTTGTCCTCAGGCTTTCACCTTTTGAACCTTCAGATGTTGAATTCTTTGCACCTGCAGCAGTCGGGATCTTCCCTCCTTCAATTTTGATACTTCCTGCTCTGATACCACTGATGGAGAGTGTTAAACTCCAAAAGAACAAGCTACTCTTGTAATTAGAGCACCTCTATAACAAGAGTAACTCAAATCTTCACCAAATTTAGAGAATCAATGATCAATTATAAAGATTTTGAAAAATCTGTGAAGGAGATGACTACACAGAAAGTCTGCTGCACATATCTCTCTCATTAACTTATCAATTGTGTAAAGGTTTTGATGATACTTTGCACAAGGTATCCTCTATAGTTTGCGCACCTTGTCCAAGTTGAATCATTCCAAAAGATTCAGTAGATCTTGAGAAATGATCTCAACAAGTTACCTATGTCTAAAACTGCTCTTCTAAAAAGTCGATTCAGACACCTATAACTTCTAACACTTGGTTCTCTCAATCCAGAACCTGTTTATACAAATGCTTTTAGCCACAAGTAGCTTACCTTCCAACTTAAAGATTGAGTGCTAGCTTGCTCAAAAATTTATAGTGTGGAAGGAGAACTGACCAAAACTTCAACATCGAATTTTGCGCCTGTTTCAGGAACCAGTGAACACTTCTTCACATATGAATGTTCCTACTCATAATTCTCACAGCCTGTTTACAATTAGGCTCTCAAAATTTAACCATAGACTCATTAACTATGGACTTAGATGTCTACAAAAGGATTCTTGAAATGATCAAGCACAGAAGGAGAATACACAGAAACATCGGGCGCAATATTTTTCCATTTCTGAGAAAAATTACATCTAAGTGATGAGAGAGATTCTATTCACTTCTAAACATGTCTAATGACATCTAATTCTCCTCTATTCTTGTTCTCACATAATTTCTCCCCTTGCCCGAAATTTTTCATAGTATATATAGGAAAATATTTACAAGCTCATGACTATACAAAAGTATAAGTGAACTATCTCTGAATTAATGTACATATGTGTACATCTCTTTCAACTTCTGAATATGCACTTCCTCCATGCTTCATAACTTGAACTTTCCTAACAGTCCTTGATTTCCAAACCTTCATTAAAACTTCAATTGTTGATTGCACTGCACCAACACTAATGTGGGGGGACTAGATAAGTGTTATCCCAGAGTAGACCTGGAAGTTGAGAGGACGAAGATTTGTGCAAAAGTGGTAGAACTCGCATATGCTATGTTTGAGGCAAGCTGCCTTTTCAATCACACTATCTCAACATGGAATCAGTTACATTTTGAAGGACTATTAGAGAGATTTGAAAGAATGATAGATAAACCTGCAAAATTAACTACACCAAAAGTACATAATAGTGGAAGAGAAGAGCGAAGATTGCCTCCCAAAGAAGCTTATGCTCCTAAATCCATGGATCATGGAGTCCCTTCCTCAGTAAATCAATACTCCCAAGAGTTATTACGAGAGATTCAAGAGGAGAAATGGGCCAAGGAGAGCAAGAATTCCCCTCCGATTGAGATAGTGGATGATCTTCATGATCAATTCCCATAGGACATTCCCTCTATCTATGAAGAGCAGGAAGATGCACAATCCAATGAATGATTAGATTTTGAATCCAATTCCCTACAAAAAATACCCCATTTCACACACCCATGGGAGCCTAAGTCTATTCACATGAGAACCCCCACAATCATGGTTAGAAATGAGGAATCCATTATATCTAGGAATACAGATGTAGTAAAGAACACAAAAGTGCCGTTTCATCCAACCTTAGAGGAGTTACTTAAGATTAAACTTGAACTATGGAAGCACATAGCTAATCAAGTGCCAAAAGTAGTTAAACCACACTCTCTTGTAGGATCACACAAGATGGTGATAGAGATAACCTTGGATAAGGTAGGAGACATGAGCAAAGGAGAAGAAAGAAATAATCTTCCTATTACATATTAGGGGTATACAATAAAGGAAATCTTAGACTCACGTGCAAGAGTTGCGATTGCTACCACCTCCTTATGCAAGCATAGGGGCAAGCCAAAACTTAGGCCAACAAGAATGAAGTTGCAAATGGCAGATGCACACATCAAGAAACCCCTAGGGCTGCTAGAAGGGGTAACTCTTACCACTTGTGGTGTAGAGTTTGAACACATATTTGCCATTTGTTAATTTGGAAAGAACCACGTCTATGAGCTGATTTTGGGAAGAGCATCCATGAGACAATTGGAGCTAGTGTGAGATTGAGGAACCAATTCCTTATACTTACAACACTTAGGTGTCACAACCAAAGTCAATCTCAAAGACTACTCTCATAAAGATGTACCCCCTCAGAAAGGAACCCTATCCATAGAACATTGGATGAAATGGAGTAGATGCATTCTATAGGATCAGAATCCTCACGATGCATGAAGATACCCACTTATGGATGTGTAATGTTGTAGTGGATGAAGAGAAAAGATTAGAAGCCAGATACATAGGATCTAGTGAGAACCCTAGATCACTTCAAGACTCATCCTATGCTCCTATCGTGTTCCCAAATGAAGAGTTTGAACCCCATGTTTGGGAAAAAATTCTAGCCACAACGGACATAGCTGTCAATGAGGAGAAAGTACCGTAGAACGTGTACTGAGAAAACTGTAACTGTTAACTAACTTTCACAGTAACATGAAATCACTTAGATTTCTTCACACAAGAAGAATGCGCTCAGATCTTTCCACATAAGTATGTGTTTTCTATTTAGAGAAGATGTGTACAGAATGGCTTGGCCTCACTTCGCTCATAGCTATGGAAAACTCTCCTATGCTGAGTAGTTCTTTCTTACCATCTCTCTTACAGATGAATATGTGACAGTTCAGGTTCTATTATTCATCTCTACATACACACTCTTGCGTCTATTACACATACGTTTATACTCTCATTCTACATTCATATATATATCTAAGCACTCTCTCAACTCTCTTATATAAATTTTTTGATCCGAGATTCAAAACTCGTAATTTTGGAAGTTTCAATGAACTATCTTACAGTCGTGAATTTGTTCCTTCACTAAGGTTTGATTTTTTGAATGCATTGTCTCTACTTCTCTTTGTCTTTCTTTATCCTTCTTATGTCTTCATGTCTTTATGTCTAATTAGTGAGTGAATCTCCAACAGCTCCCCTCAATCACTAATTAGAATCCTCTAATCTTTCATATATTCTTCTTTCTTTTATTCTTGCCATTTCTTTGAATCTGCTTGTCTTTACTCCATCCAAGCTCTTTGTCAAGATATCTGCAATCTGATCTTTTGTAGGAGTTTATACTATGTCAATCTCCTTCTCCATTACCTTTTCCCTTAGGAAATGATATTGAATCTCTATGTGCTTTGTTCTTGCATGAAATACTGGATTTGCTGCAAGATACAACGAACTCATATTATCTCCATGTATGATAGGTATACCTTGATCAATACCAAAGCTTTTGAACAAGGTCTGCATCCATATCACTTCTTTAGCTGCTTCCACAAGTCCTTTATACTTAGCTTCAGTTGATGATAAAGCCACTGTATGTTTCTTCTTTGAACACCAACTGACAAGCTTATACCCATGTGTTGATCTTCTGTCATCTTGACTTCCTGCCCAGTCTGAGTCACTGTATGCTCTTAGCTTTATATCTGATGTAAAAGGATAATATAATCCTTCATTTATAGTTCTTTTGATATATCTAAGAACTCTTTGTCCTGCAACTCAATGTTGATCCTTCGGACAATGCATGCATTGTGAGAGAACTCCTACTGCATAACTAAGATCTGGTCTTGTTAGCGTAGCATAAATCAAGCTTACCACTAAAGATTGATACCTTCTACCTCTGCTATTGTTATTCTGATTCTGACTTGATCCTTGAGAATTATGCCAGCAATCATGAGCCAAATGATTGCTTAATCCACAGATCCAACAAGACTTCTTGTTGTTATTCTGATTACCTCTTCCTTTTGTATTACCTCTACTTCTACTTCTGACATTACCTCTTCCTCTTGCATAATTTGCTTGTGTAGTCATCTCTTCTTCATCTTTTTCTTTACCTTTATCCCTTTCTTCTTACTCTTTGCGTACATAGCAGAACTATGTCCTTTATCTCCATTTGTCTTCAAATCTTGCTCAAATGTTAGCATTAGTCCAAGCAACTGATTTAAATCTAGTACAAAATGATTTAATGAAAGTTCAGTTGAGAGCACAAAAGGTTTCCACCTTTCATCTCCTCTCAATCCTGCAAGCAATTGTGCTATCAATCTGTGGTCTTCAATATCTTCGCCAATAGATCCAAGACTGTCTGCCAAGTCCTTCATCTTAGTGACATAATCACTAATGCTTTAACTTTGCTTTTTCTTGAACGTTGTGAACTCTGACCACAAGCTAGCCTTTCTAGCTTTGGTAGTGTTTTGGAAATGATCTTCCAATGCCCTCCATATGTCTTCCCCTTTTTCCAAACCTCTAATATGTGGTAGTAGATGATCTGTAATGGTATTGTAGATATAGGCTCTTGCCCTTGCATCTTTCTTCTGCCACAGCTTCAAGGCTTCTAACTCTTCTTTCTTTGGTTGAATGTCGTCTCCAAAAGTAGGCTTCTTTTCTTCTCCTGTCACATATATTGTCACATGATGTATATATGGGGGTCTTGCACAGCATGCCACATGGCATCACTGAGGGCATTAAGCCCATTTGGTAGAAGGGGGGAGATTAGTCTCTAAGAAGAGAGTAAGAATATGATAAAAAAAAAGAGTCTCTCTTATGATAGAGCCGCTCGGGCGATGGTTGGGAGGAGAACTTCAACCTCTGTGTGTATGACGACGACTCCTATGTGAGCTCGGGAGTAAAAGGATGTTCGCGCGCGCGTGACAGTGGTATCAGAGCGTTCCGATCTTGGAAAGAAGCAATAATGGCCAGCGCAACTCGTACATGCAGGAGAAGGGGGTCAAACCCTGGTCCCCTATATGCAAGGCTCTTGGGGTATCCAAGGCGCCTATGCAAGTCCTTGTATTTGATAGCAGGTGCAGAACTTGATAACGCAGTGCAAACGGACGTAGAGGAGTCCCCCCCGTCGGCTTTGGTCGGTTTAAATCCAGCCTGGACAACAGCTCGCCCACGCTCACAGTGGGAATCTGGAGAGACGAATGCCCATTGAGAGCTCCAGTTCCTTCTATTTCTCTGTGTTGAAGCGTGTCAGTCTATCCATAAGGCCACAGCCGTTCAGACTACCTTAGTCACAGATGCTCGTGAAGTATGGAAAAGCTCATCCTCAACCTTCGATGTCCGTCAGACTATGTATAGTTTGGAGGACTAGATGAAGAATGTTCTCGGAAGGCGTCTTCAAATGAAGATCGAGAACAAACAAGAGAGAGAGATGGGATGCACCTGCTGCATATGAAGAGTCTACGAATGAAGAGCATACTCCAGGACTTGTCCAAGGTTTTGATTTCAAATTTACAGGCATGGAGCTTCATGTTAATCACAGGTATTATTATTTCAATTTTGAGAGGTTTGCATTTTCGAGAAGCACCATGAACTGTTAGGAGGCCAAGATCCGGGAGGGAAATCACATGTACGGAGAGTATGAGGTATATATATTCTCATTCAGGATTAAAGATTCCCTCCAAATACAAGAAGGCCAAGTTTAGAGTATCTCTAAAATACTCTACTTTTATGATTTTTGCATAAATTTCAGGAGCTATTTTGGATAAATAGCCATTTTTGGAAGGCAAAAAGAGGAGGTATTTTTCATAGTTTTATGGAAAAAACCATGCACACTTATAGTCTAGTGTATTGACTTCCATATACAATCAAGAAATCCATAAGATACCTCAGTTTGATGGGAGTTTGAAGCTCCACAAAACCCCCTTCCATCACAGTTTGATAAAAAATTTCAGCACCTAAATTTGAGAAAATCCCATTTTGGAAGAGGGAAAAATAGGTGCTATAGCTATGGATGGATGGGAAAAAGTATATTTACTGAGAGTATGGTGTATGGAATTTGTAGGCGAATCATTAGATTCATTAAAATGATAAGTGAAGGAGGAATTTTACTTCCTCAAAGACCCCCTTCCCGCACTTTTTGGAAAATTTCAGAAATTAATCTTTTGCCAAACTCCACTTCTTGGAGTAAGAAAAAAATCATTTAGAGGCTTCTCATGGATTATTGTATATAATCCAAGAGAAATCCACATTTAGAGTGGATTAAAAGCTTGCTAAGAGTTCCCATTCAAGTTTTTGCATGAAAGCAAAAATCTTAATTTAGGCCTCTTTTGGGGAGTGAATTAGCATGCACCAAGGGAGGATTCGGAAGAGTGAAAATAGGCCTAAGCATCTTCATATACCACTCTCTGAGATTATGGAGAGAATTTTAGCATTTGCATGATGGAAGAATGCTTTTGGGCACCCCAAAAATCACATTTTTACACTTTTTCCAGCCCCTCCAACAGTCCACTAGTTGACATGTCCCACTTGGAATGGCCATATCTTGGGCTAGAAAATTCCAAATAGGACGTGCTATGGCTCGTTTCGAAGAGCACAAGGTCTACTTTCAGTTTATGAGAAAAAATTTTGGAAAATAAGTATTTTTGCAGGTCTGAATAGCTCTGCAAAATCTGAACAGTTTTGGGCGACCACCTTCCGGGAGCCATATCTTTCAAACCGGGAAGGCAATTTGAGTAATTTCACTTCGACCTATTTGCACATGGTTTATATTTCAGTTTATGAAAATTTGCAGGTCCTAAAGTGGTTTTTGCAGGTCTAAAGAAGGATTACTAATGCATTTTTGAGCTAAATTTGCATTATTTTTGTAATCACTTGACCATATTTTATGTTTTGGGGAGTGTTCCGATGTTTTCGGACACTTCAAAGTGTATTTTAGGACCTGAGGAGGAAGGTGCAGAGGTCTCCAAGCTTATCGAGAGCGATTGGATGCATGCAATTCCAAAATCAGACTACTCAGGGATGTATATTTTATGCTTTCTGGCATTTTATTTATGTTATGGCATGTCTGTATCTACATGCATGAATGGGATTGCATACATCAAGTGTTGATCATTGTTTAAGCTCTTAAAAGTATGGATCAACATGTAGGAAGTATACTTTTTGATTGTTTGCAGGAAAGAAGATTACAGAAACCATATGGCTATGCAACACCGGGAATGGTTGCTAGCAAATACTTTTGTGTTTTTGCAGGTCATGGAATCCATATATAAGTTTATGGCGTGCATGCCATGGGCCTGTCAAGCCCTATGTTTTTGGGTGGCCTGAGTGCCACTGAGCTATGGTTTAAATTTTTTTGGAATTCCATTTCCTGGGGAAATGCTGTCGAAATTTTTCCTACCACATGGCGTTATATACGCACTTGCCTTTAGGTAGGAATGTTATGGCATCGTAGCATGCCCTTTCTGCAAACATCAATAAGTTTTAGGCATGCTTATAAGCATGTATTTGATGGACTTAGGACCATCAGAGTATTATATATAAGGCAACTTCGGTAGAAGCAGGATCCCTATATATAATCCTTATGGATTTAGACCATAGGATTGCTAACGGAAGGAGCTACACCTTCACCATTAGTAATGTGCACAAGCAATCCTATAGGTTCAGGAAGTTGCATTCAGGCTCGGAAGATACATTTAGGATAATCTCCAAGGTAGTGAAGATTTATTTATCTTCACAAGAGTCTCACAGTAGAATTAGGAGACTATGGGGTATCATGATGAATACCCAAAGAGTGACTAGTTTCACTCACCTACATCACTTGACCAAGTAGTGAAGCATTTTTTGCTACACTACTAAGGAAACCAAATGGATGGGATCATAAAGATGGGTTTCATGAGATAGCATCGACGGATGCTTATGTGATTCGAGTGATGGTTAGGAAGGCCATAGGCATGGCACGAGCTCTATGGTATAGAGCATAGATCCCTTAGTCAGGAACAGTTGGGGTACCCAATACATATATATGTATATCGGGATCTACAGAGAGGTACTTAGACCTAGTCTTTGTACCTAGGAACAAGTTCGTTTGGAACAGAAAGGGGATATCCATTGTCACATTGTTGACTAGAACCAAACTAACTAGTTCAAGGACATGGGACTCATTTCAGTCCACTGATATGATTTTAGGATATGGGATTCATTAGAGTCCACCTATATATTCCATTATATGGAATAGATATTTGGTTTAGTGTAGGTATGACACCGTGAATTGGAAGAAGTTTTCACTGGTATGGGACGGTGGAAACGACTTCCCTTTGAGCACTCTTCTTCTATGGCCAGGAAGAAAAGGACTCATCATTCATGGCGTCATGTCTCACTAGATCAGAGGAGAGCTCTTAGTAGACATCTCCTTAAGATTGGGAGTTATCTTTCACAGTATGGGAAGATTTATTCTTCCACTAGAGAATGTGATAGGTGATTTTGTCACCGTGGGTATCACATACTCATGTTGTGCTTTCAGGAAGGATAATTCCATTTGGTTATTGGATCGTATAGATCCATGCACAGAGTATGGTTGGCAGAGATAGTTCTTCACTATGGATACACATATGTTTACGGTATCATGTCACATCATTGCTGACCATTTTAGTAGAGGGCTTTGACCCTTATTAGGAATTTATTTTCTCCACTCTTCATTACATACACCTTCATTAGTTAGCGGAGATCTGTTCTCCATCTTTATAGAAATATGTGATGAGGGATTATGTATTAGTTATGGAAGAGAGGACTAAATAAATTCATGAATCTCTCTTTTAAGGAAAGGAGAAAGTGGGAATCAGTTCAGAGATTCATGAGAGGTCTCACTTTAGCTCCTATTCTTTGAAAGAGAAAGAAGGAAAGGAAAACATAATTTCTTCATAGCAGAAGAATACAGTAGGTTTTCCTTTATAGAGAAGAGGTGTTTGAAAAACATCTCTTAGTCTTTATTTCAGAAGGAATTCAATTACTCTACTTTCCAGTATAATTTACATTCACATGGGAGTTTCTTTCTCCACTATTTTAGAAGGGAAAAACATGGAGAACTTGTTCTCACTTATGGATGAGTATAATAATTGGATTCAAAGGAACCTCTTCCAAAGGGAAAGGGAAAGTGGAATAGATTCCACTACCAGAGCTCTTTTCCTTAGAAGAGATTACAGAGAGAGATAGAGAGAGAGAGAGTTTCACTTTCTCATTTAGATTGTCTAGATAGGAGTGGCACTTTTCTATCCAAGACAAGAGGGAGATCAGTTAATCATGATGGTTAAATTGATTCTCACTTGTAGACTCTAGAGAAAAGTAGTTATGTTTATTTCCAGTGATGGTCTCTGACTAGATGAGATAATCTAGTTATTGACATTAGTGAGACTGGGAATAGATTGATGATACTTCTCTTTTGAGTTTCCAGGAGATAGGGATATATCTAACCTATTAGGGTACCAAATTCTTAGTTGGTGTTACATCATGAGTATGATGAGTAAACATCAATTAGAAGGATGGGTACTTACGGATTATCTGAATCTCAAAGGGAATGCTTTTTGCATTTATATGGCAAACTACAGGGAAGAGAAATATTAGAGTTTGCATAAGTTCCAATAGATGCTCTTCCAATAGAACCTAGTCCAATGGTAAAGGATGACAAACCACAGATTTCTCGGTTGGAGAAATGTAGAGATTGCATTTTACTACCAAGAAATTCTTATGTATGAGCTAGATGATGGATTTGCATAGTTCACAAGGTAGTTTAGACAAAACTATTACTTGTGATTACACTCAAGGTTAGGAAGACCTAGAGTGGTATGAGGGCAATCTATCATTTAGTCTTACATGGGTTTGATATCACTTGATATGGGACTTTGTTCTATAATTCAGAGGATTCTATGGTTTATTATCTCCATTATGGTATGGTCAAGCTTATGAGCTTGGCACTTTACACTTGATTTTTATATTATTACTCCATAGAGGATGCATCATATGGACTTAGGTCATTTAATGATGTTGTTTATCATGGGAGTGATAATATGAAGTTGAGTGTACATGGGAGATAATAAGCACCATTCAGACGGTTTCCCACCTTTGAGATGATCTCATATGGGACTTCTTAAGGGGAAGGATACGGGGAAACAACACACAGAGATGACCATGTACATAGAGTACATGGGGTTCAGGGGAGTCCGAGCACTTTCTTCTACCGTTACGGACATTTCATTTACATTTTCGAGGACGAAAATGCTTTCAAGGGGAAGGAAATGTCACATGATGTATATATGGGGGTCTTGCACAGCATGCCACATGGCATCACTGAGGGCATTAAGCCCATTTGGTAGAAGGGGGGAGAGATTATTCTCTAAGAAGAGAGTAAGAATATGATAAAAAAAAAGAGTCTCTCTTATGATAGAGCCGCTCGGGCGATGGTTGGGAGGAGAACTTCAACCTCTGTGTGTATGACGACGACTCCTATGTGAGCTCGGGAGTAAAAGGATGTTCGCGCGCGCGTGACATATATCATTAATTCCTTACTCATAAGTAAGGCTTCCATTCGCATTACCCATGCAGGATAATTATCTCTGTCCAATTTATCAATAGAAATGTGATATGCCATGGTCTTCTTGTTTCTGTTACTGCCGGTAAGTATAATGTCAAAAGATTTTACCTTCCATAAACCTTTACCCTTGAGAATGACTTCGGAACGCTTCTTTGATTCCGTTTGTTGTGGATCACCTCAGCTTTCACCTTTCTTGTGGAGAATTCTTCAAATTCTCTTGTATCTTTACTTCCGTTTACTCTTGAGGACCTTTCTGCTCTGATACCACTTGTTTACACAGCAAGAAGCTCAAAAACTAAGCTGCGGAATTTGCCATGTCACAAGAACCAAGCTAAAGTGATATTAGAACACCTCTATAATCATCAATAGCTTAGCAACCTTTCTGAACTGAAAACTTTATGACTGTATTTAGTGAAATCCGAAAATTCACTTTTCAGAAACTCTGCCTTTCCTTTAGGCTTCAATTCTGATTTGATTTACTTCTGTCTTTAGAATTCTTTCCTTGCTTACTGTTAGATATTATTTCCGTCATTTAGATGTGCCAAAACTATGTTTTGAGCTTACCGGAATACCACCAAAACTTCATCGGACTGTTACCGGACTATCACTGTAATCTCGCCATAATGTTACGGGAATCAATGGCAATTCTGTTTGTGGTTACTTCAAATGGTTGTAAATGAAGTAAGGAAGTAATACATGAGCTTCCTTCAATGAGTTAACTTTATCTGAAGTTTGAAGAAAAAACTTCACCAGTTCTGGATGCCTTTACGGTCAGACAGTGTACCGTGTGTACATGTCCCGTTTCACAAAATTCTTTGATCCGTTTGTAGTTGACACTACTAGCTTCACGATAAGCTATTACTCATGAAAAACTTTACAATGTACTGTGAGTTCTAACTTATAGAAGTACCGTAAAACATGTACTGAGAAAACTGTAACTGTTAACTAACTTTCACAGTAACATGATATCACTTAGATTTCTTCACACAAGAAGAATGCGCTCAGATCTTTCCACATAAGTATGTGTTTTCTATTTAGAGAAGATGTGTACAGAAAGGCTTGGCCTAACTTTGCTCATAGCCATGGAAAACTCTCCTATGCTGAGCTAGTTCTTTCTTACCATCTCTCTTACAGATGAATACGTGATAGTTCAAGTTTTATTATTCATCTCTACATATGCACTCTTGCGTCTATTACACATACGTTTCTACTCTCATTCTACATTCATATATATATCTAAGCACTCTCTCAACTCTCTTATATACATTTTTTGATCCCAGATTCAAAACTCGTAATTCTGGAAGTTTCGATGAACTATCTTACAGTCGTGAATTTGTTCCTTCACTAAGGTTTGATTTTCTGAATGCATTGTTTCTGCTTCTCTTCATCTTTCTTTGTCCTTCTTATGTCTTCATGTCTTTATGTCTAATTAGTGAGTGAATCTCCAACATTTGTGACTTGAAAACTTCCTTGTTCTTTGTCCTGACCAGAAGTTTCTTAGGTCTAAATGTAAGAGTGTTTTTGCCCAATTAGGAACTACTTCCAAGTTGAACAAATAAGCATCACAAAGTTCATCTCATATGCCTTGCAAGTGATCCTCTTGAAGCAAATCTAGAAAGGTGATCCTCCCTAAGGTGAGTCTTACCTTTCCTTATGACCACTTCAAAATCATATCTCATTAGTAAGAAAAACCATCTTACTAATTTACCTTTATGGCACGGTTTGTTCACTAAATAGAGTAATGTCTGATTGTTCGTAAAGAATTTAAACTTATTTGTAAGAAAATAGTGTCTAAAATTTTTAACCGCATATACCATGCCTTATCCTTCTAATTATATAGTCATATAGTTTTGTTCTACTGTGTTTAATTTCCTACTAGCATATGCAATGGGAAGCTCTATGTTCCCTTCATCAGTTGTACTATCACACATCTAATGGAAAAATTGAAAGCATCCATGTAAACATGGAATGGTTTATTCCAATCTCGGGTTGTCAAGATTTG
Organism: Ceratopteris richardii; assembly: GCA_020310875.1. Classification (NCBI taxonomy): domain Eukaryota; kingdom Viridiplantae; phylum Streptophyta; class Polypodiopsida; order Polypodiales; family Pteridaceae; genus Ceratopteris; species Ceratopteris richardii. The sequence continues at coordinate 89,272,927 of CM035410.1, forward strand.
GGTTGAGCACAAGCATCTTTTGCGCTCATTGAAATATTTCTCACATTCTTCACTTCACTCAAAGTTAGTCAAGATGTTGTAGATTGGCTTTCCAATGATAGTGTACATGTGGATAAAGCATCGATATTATTCACACTGAACCATAAAAGCTTGGACTTCCTTGACCATCTTTGATCTTTGGAGCTCAGTGATAGATCTCACCTTATCCTTGTCTGTTGAGATGCCATTCTTTGACACAATGCGGCCTAGAATCTTGCCTTGCTTGACCATGAAAACACATCTTTCTAGGTTCAAGAAGGCACTATATTCTCTATATTTGTCAAAGATCTTTCTGAGATCTAGGATGTGCATTTTTTTTATGTGGGAATGAGTGCATAGATAATCCACGTAGACCTCTAAATTCTTTCTTAAAAAGTTTTTATACACATGACACATCAGTTTTTGGAATGTAGTAGGTGCATTGGTGAGTCCAAATGACATCACATAAAATGGGAAGATACTCCATTCAGTGGCAAAAGTTGTCTTATGTTGATCCTCTAGGACAATGGCTACTTGATTGTAACCCAAAAAACCATCAAGGAAGTTGTAGAATTCCTTTTCCCCTACTCATCCTAATAGATGTTTAGTGATTGGAAGCGGATAACTATCTCGTATGGTGGTGGCATTAACTTTCTTCAAGTTAATGCAAAAACAAAACTTTCCATTCTTTTTGGGCACTACCACGATGGAGGACACCCATTTGGTATGCTCAATCTCATAGATGGATCCTACTTCTATCAAGTGATCTATTTCTTCTTGGATCTTGACTACATAATTATCATTGTAAGTGTAAGGTTTTTGCTTTGTTTTCTTGGATTATAAAGTCATTAGGATTCTATGAGAAAATATATCTGGATCCACTCCTTTTAGGTCCTTATAATTCCAAGCAAACACATCTCTATATTCTCTCAACAACTCAATCAAGTCTTATTCTTCTTCTTCACTCAAGTCATGTCCTATGTTGATACATCATTCTTCTCAATTTTCTATGGTGACTACAATCTTCTACATTTTCTGTTTATTATCATATGCTTCTCCTATGAGTGTTTCTCTTTTAGGCATTCTCATCATGACTTTCATGTCCTCTATTTCATATTTCTTGAAATTATCTAGCACTTCGAATAAGAATCCTCTGTCTTCCTGTGTGGTCAATTTTTTCTTTATTTTCTTCTTATCACTCTCGATGTCTCCTTGTGTAGTTGATTTACATTTATGCACTTCTTGTTCTTGAGTACTAGCATCTACCAAATAAAGCTACTCTTCTTCTGAAGTGAAAATTGGTTCCATGATGATGAATTTATCATCTTCTTCACTAGCTTCCATTAGTACTTATGTACTAGGCTCACACTCTTCGACTAGTGGGTCATACATGAGAGATTCTATTGTGAATACCACTAAGATGTCATAGTCATCTTCATCACAATGGGGGTTTCCATTGTTCCTAATTTACAACTATATCAATTGTAGCTAAAATCTAAGCCCAACCCTAGGGTTCAAATTCTTTGTTTAGGAATATCATAGGTGCATATAGTCCTTGAGATTGACTTTGGTGGTTACACCCAAGTGCTGTAAGGATTGAGAGTTGGTTCCCCAATCATGCACTATTTGCAATCACCTCATGAATGGTCTACCCAAAATCATCTCATACACATGATTCTTTCCAAAGTCACATCTAGCAAATGTTGGAGGAGATGGTGAATAGTCACAAGAGATGAAGTGGTGTAGCTAGATTCTACTTCACACCTACTAAGAATGATGGCTAGAGCGTGTAGTGGGCCTCTTTTGCTTTCTAATGAGCACAAATAATAATATGTGTAGCTTGGAAGATGATCCACTAATTTATTGATCAAAACAAATATATTGGAGTTGATCCAAGAATAAAAAACTTGCTATTTTTGTTCTTACACCTGTTCAGTGTTTTGAACAATTCTCTGAGCACAGCAGCAATTGATGTAATTCCTTTTGGGGAACTCTAATTAACTTAGCAAGCTATCAATCATGAGTGATTTCATAAAAAATGATGGACTACATCCAGAGAAAGAAGTTTAGCAGTCATAGCTCCATCCCGACTTTCAGAGGCTGCTACAATCATCAGACCAGTGAGCAAAACTATGGTAATATCTCATGATCTTGAGAAGCAATGCTAATGAAACTTTGTAGGATTATAATAGATAGTATGCTTAATCTTACATGCCTTAAATTATGGCAAATGATCAACTTACACACTGAGAACAAGCTCTAAGAAGATCATTGTCCTGATGGAGTTATAACAGAGAAGTGGAATGAGAATGTAATTATCATATATGTACTAAAATATGTAAAATACAATGTCATTGGCAATTATACATTTCTCAATGTGTGCTAGGTGAATGAGCTATGTGCTCTCATGTAATAAAGGAAGTTTATGATATAAGGGTCCATTCGATTCAGACAGATCTGAAATCGGACACAGTTTGATTATCCGTATGTATGACCAAAGATCTTGAGTCTAGACTTACTAGAAGGTCATTTACTCTTGTAACCAAGTGATCGACTTAGCCTAGTGGTTAAGACTCAAGGATGTGAAGGAGGTCTTGGGTTCGACCCCCATGGGGTACATGGGGAGTGTTTTGCCCAAAGAGCTCTAGAACCTTTTAGAAGCATCCACTTGAGTTAACTGGGACACTTGGCACACATGTAGTTACATGGATGACACTTGGATGGTTAGTATCCAACTGCATAAGAAGGCAGTCCCTTGGAGAGAGCTATATATAGAGGCATTTGGCTGGGAGAAGAGTCACCTCTCTAGCAGGTGGTGGTCATAATTCTGGTTCTCTTGCATTGGTATCAGAGCCAAGCTCTCATGGAGACCTTGGGGGACATCATCACTTTCTCCATAAGTTTTCGTCAAATCTTGCTATTCAATCTTTTGCATATCCTTCTCTCTATCTCAATATGCGCATCTATTCCATATTGATTCGTATGTAAGCATATCCATAGCAGCAAAACAAAGATACATCAGGCTGTAGAGATGGGTATTGAACCCGTGCCCTTGTCTTGCGTTGTCATTTAACGAACGCAACAAAGCGTGCTCCTTGTACAAAGAACTATCAAATTATAACCTTATGTAGCTACACATTCTAGATTTTCATCAAAGACAAAAGTAAAATCTATTCATATGTGGTTTCATCCTGGTTTTGAATCCATGATGTGAACAAGAAGATCTTCTGTGCTATTCACTAGCCAACCACGTTGGTAGTGCTGTTTCTACTTAAAATTTGTTTACATCTTGAATGATACGCTGTCGTACAACTTACATCACCAGTAAAAGGAAGGATTGTGATGGTTCGATAGAGGCTTCGAACCATAGACCTCTGAAATCCTCCATGAATCTGCTATCTGAGAAGATGGTATATCATTATATTCATAATTTTTTTGTATACCTTTATTTTCTATGCCCTCCATACCTGTTAGAGATGTAGGGCAAAAGAGGTACGCTATGTGCAGATGGTGGCAGGCACGGCTTGAACTAACGAGCCCATCAGAGATGCATCTGTCCTATCCGAGACACCAAATGGCGATGCTTTGATCTTAGGCTGTTGTTTCCATCCTGTATGAAGTCATAAAGCACCAGCAATATGAAGAACATTCTGTAGGAAGTAGGAATTGGCTTTTGAACCCGTGGCATATGGAAGTCAAACTCTACTGTACCCACTCAAGCAATTGTCGATTATGATTTGCATTTGTGCAATTTATTAAAATCTAAATGGGATGGTTGCAAAAGCATAGAGAGCTCTATGCAAGCAGTCAAACCCGGTGCTCAAACCCACAATCTTGTCATTACAGTGCATCTTCTTACCCCCTTGAGTTACTGCGTGGATGGCATATATCTCGAGACAATTTAATATGAAGTGAGTTTGCGGTGCTGCGGAGCCTCTCCACCACAAGAAATAGTAGGGAGTATGGCCATAGAGAAGACGAACTCGTGACGTCAGGTTAATGGAGCCTCTGCTCTAACCAGTTGAGCAAGAAGCTTTTATGCTCAATCTTGTGAGCTCAAATTAATTGACTGAACTGGCCATAGGTGCAAGCTCCTAAAGCCGATAATAAAAGGAATTCTTCTACATCAGCTCACAAGAGCGATCCGCAGAAAAAAAGGGACAAGACTTCTACAAGTGATGGCTATCCGGGCTTCATCCCGTAAAGTCAATGAGGAGAAACCGTTCTTCTTTTCATGATAGCAAGCCACAACATCTGTCCCTATTTGATTCAGAGCTTTGAGCAGGAGGGAAAGAAGGAGTTCTTTCTACTCTTCTAATAGATTTTGCATCTATGTTCTCCCAATCTAAAGAGGGGGAACTATTAAGCTTATGAAACTTCAAAATGGAGTAGTTCCTTTTTCAACAATTCCATAGAGGACATGGAAGGCATCTAGGAAGCATAAAGGTGGTCCTTGTATGTTACATGACTACTTGAAATGGAGACCAAAGAATGGAAAATGGCTCATCCAGAGGATCAATGGAAGGACGTAGCTTAATTAGGAGATAAGTATTTTCTAAATTGATGTTTTCATACTTGCTTTATTCGTTGCTTTCATGTAGCTTGCATCTAAACATTATTGAAGCATGATAGTAGTCTTTATTTTTTATAATGATTATGCAAACGCTATGAATTTAATGAAAGCTAGATGGATATAGGAGTATTTGGAAATACATCAAGTACTAGACATGCATCTATGAAAGAATGTTGGTGCATTTTTTCCTTTGAAAAAATGTTTTCATGCACAAAACACATTTTCTTCTTGCTTGAAAAAGATAGTTAATGCTCAAGTTTATGCACATGAATAGTTATATCTTTTTATAAGCTAGCAAGTAGAATGTTTGTGCATGGATGATTGGGAACGTGCATTTTCAAGCTCAAGAAACTGCTTGATTTAAGTTTGGTGCATGCAAGGAGAATGCCAACACATGCATTCAATCACATGCATTTGCATGCAAGAATAGGCATTTGCATATGTATGATTGTTGGTTAAGTATTTGAATACTTATACTTTTGTTACCTCTTTTTTCTAACTCGATTTAGATAACTAGGGAAAATAGCAAACTAGGCAGTTGTAAGGCTTTTGGCTACCATGTAACTCAAGTAGCTAGTTTGTTTTTTCCCAAACGTGATACCTAGGTATCATAAATTAGGAGTCTTGATTAGGAAAAGTAGGCCCTTTGAAATTCAAGTGTTCAATTTCCTTGCTCATTGGAACGGCAAGAAAATAGGACTGCTTGATAATTTCCATGATGAGTCTAAGTTTAGGAGAAAACTTAGAGAATATTAACGACAAGCCTAGATGTAGTCGTTAGCTTGGATTTGAGAAATCACGCATCCAAGTAGGGTGATAAAGCTTCCTTTGGATGTTTTATTTTATTCTATCCCAAGACGTGATAAGAATCAAATAAAATTAAATGGAACTTAAATCAATTGAACTTTTAAGTTCAAAGGATAGTTGATATGTTCCAAATTTGAAAAAAATCATGGAATTATTGAAGTTTTTTCTTTTCATCCTAACGAGTGATGAACTTCAAAGAGGTGAATAAACTTTAGCATCACTTGAACTTTAATGTTCAATAGTTGGATACTAGGTTCCATGACTGCATCTCTAGTCAAGATGCAAAGTTTTCAAAAAGCATGAAAACTTTATTTAGCAATTTTCTGAGCATGAGAAAAGTATGCTTGGTTTTGTTGCTAATTAGGACTTAAAGAAGAAAACCAAGTCAAAGTAATTTTTGGGAATCAAGATATTTCCTAAAGGATACGTCAAAGTAATCTGTGGGAATGAAGCTACTTCCTAAAGATAAGCCAATAAAGGAAATAGTTTGGTTAACTATTTCATCTGGTTAAAAGGAAATATCTTTTGGACAAGCAATAAAGCTTTAAGTCCTGGTCTTGTCCAAAAGTCAAGAATTTCTTTTGAAGAACATTCCAGTAAAGAAAAAGATTCCAAGTTGAATCATTGGACTCAAAAGTAGAAGATTTCAAGATGAATCATTGGCTTATTGTTACTTGATTCCTTGTTAGGAATTGAAAAGTTCTTGAAAGAAAAAATCTCCCTAGATATGAGACTGGAATCTTGCAAGTAATTTTATTAGCAAGTAGTTCCCAGCAATTTATAAACCACCATTATTGGTACTTAAGTCCAAATAGTGATATAACCTAAAGGTATATCAAAGGTTCTTAGATTTGGAATCTGAGAGGCATCAGTGTATGCTTGGATTGAAGTTCAAGGAAAGATCTCTAAAAATCCTACAAGTAAGCGAAGACGCTTTTTTTACTTTGAGAGATCTTTATAATAAAGACTAAGTCTTTACTAGTCGCAAGGTCAAGCAGACTTGATCAAGGCCATGATTGTCCAAGAATGTGAGATTGGAACTACTTTGAAGATTACCCAAGTATTGGCAATAAAATTCCCTTTGGGAATTATTCACTCAGGTTCCATTTATCCAATGGAAAATTGTGAAAAGAGTAAGTTGTTCCAAGTCTGAACAGAGTGAGGAAATTCCAAGAATGTAGTCTATAATCGTGAAGATGGTACTTAAGTCTGTGGAAGTTACAATATAAAGTTTTCCTACCTTTAAAGGGATTTTGGTACAAATCTAGAAAGCATGAGCGGATGCTTAGACTTAAGTAGTAGAGAGATTCTTGTAAAGTCCCGGCCGGGGTAGGTACCTAAAGCATCAGAAACAAAGAAATCTAAAGACAAGAAGTCAAAAGCTCTCGTCACCACAAATTGGTCAAGAATAAACCAATTGAACTTGAATCTCTAAAAATTCAAGGACTTGGAATTCGAATTGGTTTTCATTTGAAAACCCAAGCAAAAGAAGAATTGATATTCTGTCAGAACTTAGTCTGAAGTGAAGCATTATTTGAATACAAAACTCATCAACAGAACCTCAGTGGGTCAACACACTGATGTTGGTTACCACACTAATATCTTGTAGTTGAATTATGTTTTTGATTTGCTTTGAATCTTTTTGAGAATCCAACTTATTTCTCTTAAAGATAGTAAAAATGCTTCTATACCTAGTTGAAACAGTTCTTTGAGAAGTTAAAGTCTTGAGTCATCTAGAATTTGACTCATAGCAAGTTTACATGTCTTCAAGAATTGGTCGAACAGAGTTTTAGTTCTTTCTTTCTGCTTTCTGAATCTTCAAGTTTGGAGCCAAAGTTTGAATTCAAATTCAAACTTCTACCTAAAAGGTGAATCCTAAAGTGTAGGATAGATTCTCTTATCACTCAACAACTGGTTGATTCGTGATTTTAGAGCTTCCTAACTCCATGTGGGTCTAATTGACTTTTACAAGGATAAATATGAAGGCCTTTTACGAGAGACTAATCATATGAAGTCTTGCATAGGTTATTCCAATAAATCAAGCATAAGCTAATTAATCAAGTATGTTGGCTTGTGTTTAATTGCACCAACAGCTCCCCCTCAAGCCTAACATGCTTGGTCTTCATTGCTCCTTGATTTCCTGCAAACAGATCATCAATTTGAACCTGTTCATCTTTGTTCCATCCAATGACTTGGTTAATATATTTGCACATTGTAAATGAGTTGAAACATAGGATAGTTGAATATCCTTGCTAAGCAATTTCTCCCTTACATAAGGATAGTGCAATTCAATGTGCCTAGTCCTTGCATGGTATACATGATTAGCAGCCAAATGAAGTGAGCAAGTGTGATGTCCAAAGATATTGGAGTGTAGGAATGTATCTCCAAATCTCCATATAGTTCCTTAAGCCACATAGCTTCTTGAGTTGCATTATCCAAACCTCTATATTCTGATTCTATGGAAGATAAGGCCAAAGTTGGTTGCTTCTTAGATGACCAAGATATAAGCTTTGATCCTGCAAAAGATAGGTACCCTGAAGTGCTCCTCCTATCATCCTTGGAGCCAGAGCAATCTACATCAAAATACATCTTTATATCTATGTCAGAGGTGAAGGGATAGAACAACCCTTTGTTCATTGTACCCTTTAGATACTTAAGCACCCTCTTTGGAGCTTCCATATGAGGCTTCCGTGGTGCATGCATAAAGTGACTCAATGTACTCACTCCATAGGCAATGTCTACTCTTGTTAGAGTAGCATAATTGAGACTTCCCACAAGTTGTTGATAACCTGTAACATAGTTCACCTACATGAGAACTGATGGTTGAGTTCCATAGGATTACCTGCAATTTTAGTGTTCTCCATTGTAAACTTTACCAACACATCATGTATGTACTTCCTTTGAGTGATAAATATACCAAAATCTGTAAACACAAGCTCTAATCCAAGAAAGTAGGTTAATAAACCAAGTCAATGATTTTATATTGCTTCATTAATTGAGCCTTGACCTGCTTGATGCCATTAGCATCATTCCTTGTAATAATGATGTCATCTACATAGACATATAAGTAGATAACTTCTTATTTGTTCTTCTTAACAAATAAAGAAGAATTGATCTTGCTTGCCACAAAGTCTTGCTCCTCCAAATAAGTAACAAGCCTATGGTTCCAAGCTCTAGGAGCTTGCTTGAGACCATAGGGTTCCTTCCTAAGCTTGCAGGCAAGTCTACATGAAGATAAAAAACCTTGAAAGATTTATAATTTAGAGGCCAAGTTCCACAATTTTTCTATTCATCCTCAAGACACCATCACGAAGGTGATAGCATAGTTTGAGGATTATCAAAGGAAGTTTGCACTTTGTGGATGAAAGATCTCAAATGAAGACATGGAAATTATACTAATTAATAAGCTTCCTAGATCCTATGAAACATTTGTGACCACCCTTTACAATAGAGGTCAAGAACTCACTTGAGAATAAGCAAGAAGACTTTTTATTTTCCATGAATCTAGGCAAAAGACTCAAACTACACAAAAAATAGCTATGAAGGCCAAAGCTACTTACAAAAAGACTAAAGGTCAAAAAGGCATTCAAGATTCTAAGGACAAGATAAAGATGAAGTTTACTTAAAATGTTTGTGGCAAGGCTGGACACATAGAAAAGTACTAATTCAAGAAGAAGAACAAGGACATGTCCAAGTCTACTGCAAAGATAGAACATCAAACTCACTCCAAAAGTGAAGATTTTTTTCTTACAATTGAACACAAGGCACTTGTCACATCCACTCCTAGCAAAGGATAGATCTTCGATGGTGTGGACTCATCACACATGTGCAATGACAAAGAATACTTTTTGGAGTTTGAAGAGCACAAAGGACAAGATTATCTTGGAGATAATAAGTGTCTAGTGATCCAAGGAAGAGGTAAAGTTCATGTCACAAACTCAAAAGGTGAGACCAAGTCATTTAAAGATGTTCTTTATGTACCAAGCCTATTTAAGAACCTTCTCTAACTGAAGATCATTACTAAGTGCAATATGAAGGTGCAATTCGATAATGACAAAGTTCAATTCATTGATCGAGCATCTAAAGAAGTAATAGCTCAAGGATTCAAAGAGAAAGGTCTCTACAAGCTTTCAAGTTTCATGTCAAAGAATTCAAGCTTTAGCTTGTGGCATTCTAGATTGGGAAACACCTCTTACTTAGCAAAGATCACTTCAAGCCATCTTGTCAAAGGTTTACCTAGGATTGCATAAGTGAACTTGAACTGCCAAATATGTGCTAAATAGACATTTACCCCTTTACCTATGGAAGCATCAATTTCCTCATCAAAACCCTTAGCATTAGTCCATGCCAATCTTTGAGGACCTATGCATACACCATCTCTAAGTAGGTCAATTTACTTCTTCATGAGAGTAGATAACTTCCCTAGGTAGAGTTGGGTCTATTCACTCAACATAAAGAGGATGCACTTTCCAAGTTCAAGGAGTGGATAAAGATAGTTCAAGATGACTTTCCAAGCTCTTTAAAGTCCATTAGATTAGATGGTGACAATGGCTTTTTCAACCACAAGTTTTCCAATTATTTGAAGAAGTAAGGTATCAAGTACCAAGCAAAGCAGGATACTTAGCAAGGTATTGCTCTGGAGAGGATTCAAAGTGTAATCTAGATTGGTTGCGTTGTTCGGAATACTTGAATTGTAATGTAATTTGATGTGTAATCAATCAAATTATGTTTCTTTCACTTAGGCTTTTTCATAAATGTGCCCTAATTACTCTTGAACTTGAGAACTTAGGGATGCTTGAACTTAATTTGTGCTTATCATAGCTCTAATTAATCAATGTCACTACTTAGCCTGAGGTACAAAATAGACTAAGTGGCTTGAGAGATCTTCCAACCTCAAGTCATGTGTGCTCCATGTTGTTCGGATGCCTAGGATGCTCGCTCCCAAGCTTGCGCTACACTAGTATCCAGCTTTGGCCTTCCAATTAGCTCCAATTCCCTATAAAAATCCCAAAAATTAGGCTTGAAATGACTAAAATATTGCAAACCCTAAAAAATGTTGAATTGCTTGTCTATCACAATAGATAGTGTCTATTGTGATAGTCCTGTTTGTGATAGATGGTGTCTATCATGGATGGTTGTCTATTCTGATAAAAATGGTCTATGGCAATAGATGGGTCTATCATGATAGATGCTATCCATCGTCTATCATCTATTCTCTTTCGTGGTCTCTATCTATGCAATGGACATATGTCTATCACAATAGATGGGTCTATGTTAGGATCCTCTCTGTGAAGATAGATGAGTCTATCACATTAAACGATATCCATCATCTATCATGGGATGTCATCTATTGCAATGGATGCATCTATCATGATAGATGATCACTGTTGTCGAGGTCTATCTATTGCAATGAATGGGTGTCTATCATGATGGATAGGGTCTTTCATGACTTTTATCTAGCATGATAGACAATGTCTATTGTGATGGATAGAAAACATGAATAATTTCTACTATTTTTAGTGATTTGGGATGCTCTTAGGATGTTGTCTATTGTGCTTAACATGCAAATACAACATACCAAAAATTTTTGTCTATCACGACAAATAGAGATTGTCATCTCAAGCTATGTACAAGGTGCTATCCTACCTGATGATGTTGTTGGTGCTACTATTGGTGTGAATCCGTACAAAAGAGACACTAAAAAACACACAAAAACAAAGATTGCACAAGCACACTCTCTCGCTCTCTCTAACAAGGGCAATGAGAGAATGAGGTGGGATGTGGAGATATGACCACAAAGTTGAAAACTTTGCAATGAAGGAGATGGAGGTAGGAGGTGATTAGAGATGGAAGGAATAGTGATATAGATGAAAATGTGTAATAAAATAGAACATTTACCTACTTACCTATGATTCCAACATCAAGACTCTACGTCTTAATATCACATACACGTCCTCGAATGGCATCCTTAGCAACATAGCCAACTTTGGTGTCAACCTAGCACATTGTGAATAGCAATGTGAGGGGTCAACCTTGTAAATATCAACCCATTGAGACAAGGATGGTATGATGATCATGAGCAACTTGAATGCACAAGTGCGTGAGTGAGAAGCACACTGCACACCTAAACATGCATGCGCACATAAGGCAAGAACAAAGAGTAGAAAAATGGAATATTTCATTCAAGATCCTTTAATACAATGTTTCATCAAAAGTTTAACCAAAAAAATGAGCTCTCTAGCTCCTTTTATAGTTTTGGACTAGCTTTGGCCTACTTCAGACCTAGTGTCTATCATAGTTAAAAATTAGGTTTTTAAGCTAATTTGAAGGCTCAAATGAGCTGTCAAAATTATGAAAATTAATATGTAGGCTCTTGTAACATCTTCAAGCTCAAGGACTCCTCAACTTGAAAAAAATAGAGCCAAATTTTAAAAAACTAGTATTTACAATGAGGTGTAGTGTTCATTATGAGACCTTGCTATAAATAGAAAAATCATGCATTTGGTTGGATTTTTTCATATTATTTAAGTACATGTTTTCCATAGAATTTTTTTTTTTGCGCTCATAGGTGTATTACACCAAAACCATATGCATATCATCTAAATGTAGTCCTCTTGGAGATCATAGTTTGAGGAAGGGATAAATTCATGCACGCAAATCCATTTCTGGACGTCATGTGGCTTTTCCATTGTCCTATACAAACGGAGAATTTTAAGAACCCTACACTTCATATTTATATCCCTATTAGGCCTACAATGAAGAAAGATGCAACTTTGATTTCAAAACGATCTATAGGCTTCAAAAGGTGCACGGTCAATTTTGATATGAGTCCGAAAGAATGGACAATAGAGAAACCCCTACCTGATCCATAATTGCAAAATCCCCCCCCCCCCCCCCCCCGCCAACCCCCCCACCCCTTGGATTTATACACCAAATAGCTTTCACTTAAGAGAGCAACAAGGTTAAAAAAATGGGTCATCTATGAGAGTGATAAGAAGTTTATAAACCTTCTTTGTAATTCTTTCTAACTTTCTTGTGGTTTTTCTTATATAATTTAAAACTTTGATTCTCCAAAATAAATTATAATCCATGATTATCTTCATTTTTTGTTTTCATACAGACTACAATCATCCTTTTGTTATTGTTGGATTTAATAGAAGAGCGATGTGATATTGCAGCCTATGGAAAATTTCTTCAATTCCTTTATTTCACTTGGAGCTTGGTTTAAGGGTTTACAAAAGAAGCAAATGAGTTCAAATTCAAATGATTCTTTCAAATGATATTTGGTCCTTAAATTCTCACGTATACAGTGCCTACGTTACTTTACACACACACACATATATATATATATATATAGAGAGAGAGAGAGAGAGAGAGAGAGAGTGAAGAGGAAAAAAAGAGAAAAAGGGAAGAAGTAAAGAGAAGAAGAACAGTGCTCCAAAAAGTATTTTAAAGAAAGAGCCATTTTTCTTCTTCACATTACATCATGGAGTATATGAAAACCTTGTAAATGCAGTAGAGGATTCCTCTACTTGCATATTTCATAAAGATTATAGAAAAATCTTTGTATAATAGTAGTTTTTTTAGGAATTTTTTGAAAGTGTTGTCGCTTAACCACACTTATGTGAAAGGACCAAATCAATGGCACATGTATATAAGTCACTTTGTGACTCATTTGAAAAGACTTTTGCCATTTTTTAAAGACTAACTTCAAGAAACCTCGTAACTTCTTCTTCTTGCTTGTGTATCATCTTCTTCATGAGCTTGTGTGTGTGCTTAAGGTGTTTTCTACCCCTTCCCCACCTTTTTCCACTATTATCTCATGTGTGTGAAGTGTAGGGAGTCCTTAAGTGTAGATAGGTTCTCGAAACTTGGTTTTTAGGTCATAACTTTGTGTAGAAAAGTCTGATGTAGTACATACCACTTCTAGTAGATGCATCTCATCAAGACGAAACGAACCCACTATTGAGCATATTCGAGTATTGGAGCCATAAGAAATTAGTGATTTAGTGTCTATGATGTAAACTAGATCTAAGGACTTACTACACTTGCCTCTCTACCCTATGGGCCTCCTTTTTGCTACCCCTCCCCCTCCTTCTTTCTCCCTCCTCGCAACCCCTTTTGCCCTCCTCCTTGCCTCCCTCCCAACCTCCCCTCAACTTCCATTGCCCATGATATTAGGCCCCCTCCTTGCTACTCCCTCACTCTTAGCCACCCCTCCCTCTCTCCCCCTCTCCCATCGTTCTCCCTCTTCCCCCTGCCCCCTGCTACCTACCCCCTCCTTTGCGCTGCCCCCCTCCTCCCCCTCCCCATTTTGCCTTATCTCCCCTTCTACCCCATCCTACCTCCACCTTTCCCTTCCTCCTCTCCTCTCGTCCTCTTTTCACCCTCCCTCCCCCTCTTTTTTTTCTCTTTTTTTTTCTTAATTCTTGACCTCATCTTTGGGTGGATGCCTTTGCGTTAACCTCAATTCATCCTCTCCTCCTCGTGCGAGTGTCAGACATGGATGGACTCAATGCATGCCCCTGAGAGGGAGTCACATGAAGCCCCCTCGCACGACTCTGCTCTATCACCCATCTAACTCTTCCTTATCAATGAGGGTAGAGCGAGTTTGGTTTCAGAAGTGGAATGTCTACAAGCATCATCACTTATATGTAAAATCATCGGATAGCACTCTAGCCATGGAAAACTCAGGGACCTTCCTCAGAAAAGCTTGCTTGTCAAGGTGGGTAAGCTAGTGTAGCTCAAGCGTAAGCACCACCTCCTTTACTTGTCAATCCGCGGAGACGTGAGGACCGGTATGAAGACCACGAGCAAGTGAAGGCACAAGTGTGTGAGTGAAAGCACCCAAACATGCACACACACACACATGCACAAGGTAAGATCAAAGAGAGGAACAATGGAAAGCTTTGATTGCAAAAGAGTTCTCTTACAAAGCTCTATTCTCTCACTAGATAACCTCAAAAATGAGCTCTCTAGCTCTTTTTATCGTTTTTTGAATAGTTTTGGCCCTGTCTAGACCTAGTGTCCGGCCTAGTTAAAATTAGGTTCTAGGGCTTATTTGAGGGCTCAAACGAAGTCTAAAAATTATGAAAATTGGTAGGATGATACTTTTAATACTCCTCAAGCTTGAGGACTCCTTGGCTTGAAAAAAATGGAGTTATAAAAATAGAAAATGATATTTACACTGGTTTTTAGTGATGAAAATCACTATTTTATAGGGATTTCTTCTGAAAATTCAACATGCACTTCTTGGAGTTCCCTACTTGCTCCTTCTTCTTGTGTGTCCACTTCTTTCATGTGCTTATATGCTTTGTCCTTGACCTTGAGCTTCAAAACTCCCCCCCCTCTCCAATCTGTCGTCCCTGACAGACCCTTGTTGTAAGGGTTGTTCCATGTAGAGAGGTAGTGTCCAACCTTTGTATGTGTTGCTTTCTAGGTATTGATGTTGTCCCCATGATGTGCTCTAGCTCTCCCAAAGATGATGTTCAGAGCAGTCATGCCAAGTACTCATAACCCATAATGAATGACGGGTAAATGTTTTCGTGCATGGGCTGAGGAAAATATGTGCCTTGTGCACGGCCTTGTAATGTAGCCATATGCATGCTTACTTGGAAAATGCATTGTAAGAAGTATGGTGCAAAATTTGGGGGTCTTGAGCTAAGTGCTCAAGGGTATGCCGACAAAGAGGTTTCCTAATCTATCATGGTCATGGTGTTGCCAAAGTAAAGATACTTACCATGATGAAGGTTCGATCGATGTTTATCTCTTCGTGTTGTGCACCCAGCATTTGTGATGGAACATTGGTGATGAATGTCCGTGTTGATGATCCACTGATGAAATTTTTTGAGTGCATGGTCTTGTTGTCTCTTTTCAAAGCAACATTTGCCAAATACTGAGAATTGAATTTCTTTATATTCCTTGGCCAACAACATTGGGTAACTACAACAAGCTTAGTTTCACATATTCTCTTTAGCTCACCATAAGCAGGAGTCTTCTCACCCAGTATATGGGCAAGGATTTTCAGGGTACCAAACTACCCCTTGTAGATATCTCCTTGGATGCTCTTGTACATACAGCAGTGAAGCATTGCTCAAGTTCTGGATCTTCAAGCTTTTCCCTCCGAGCATGGTAAGGGGAAACAATAGTCGTGGATGCCATGTTCATGCCAAGTTCTTGACATCTACTAGATAAGGCAGCAATTATATCATTTGCTAGCTAAGACACACTTCTATCCAACTGATAAATGCCCAGTAATCAACAGTTACACCTTCAACTAAGCATGACTCATTCATGTTTCATGAGCCAAACCTGGGAACAAGTTCTTTGTCTCTCTTTTTTTTTCTTTTTTTTTTCTTTTCTTTTGAAGAAGTCGGCTTCTGAGGTTCAGGTTCATTGCATGGTCATAAATCCAATCTTGACCCAAGACAAGTGGTTCCGTAAGGTTCTCATCTTGACACACTAGCACTTTGACTTTCATTGGAACATCTTGAAGGGAGATGGGAAGTTCCACCTTGCCCAAACAAGGGGTTTCCACACCTCCCAATCCTATGAGATAAGCTTATATGGGATTGATGTTCAACTGCAAGTCCTGGCAGTAGGATAGTCTAACTGCACTACTTGCTGCACCTGAGTCAATCAAAGCTTTCACAGTCCTTGCACCCTTTCCTTGTCCTATCTCTATTGTCACAAAGGGAGGTCGTTCAATGACTTGAGAAGTAATTATGCCTGATTTTTGGCACCTATCCATGTGATATTTTGGGGCTTTTGAGTTGACATCTAGGCCTAGTCACCTTAACTTATTTCGCCTAATACGCTCTCTGGCCTCTGCCTGTGCTTCTTCTCTCACCCTTAACTCTTCTTCCTTTCGCTTCTTAGCAGTGTTGAGTCTCATTAGCATATCCTCAGTAAGAGGTTCTTGATATAGCTTGACTCTACATCCACTAATGTAGTTTGGCAAGATGTCTCTTTCTAAAGTGGCCAATTGAACCGCACCGCTAGTGGAAATTCTGTTAATGATCATGGGTCCATATCCTCATTTTTTTAACTTGTGGGCATGTTGCTTTAGTGTATAAAATAACACTAGGTCTCCCTCTTTTAGTCCCTTATCCTTGATGTGTGCATCAAAGTATGCCTTTTGCCTTTTCTTTGCAGCGTAGATGCCTGTTGCTGCTTGTAGCCTCATCTCACCTAAACGTTCTAAATCAAAGATCCTAGAGGACAACTCATGTCCATTCCACTCATTCTCTTGTGCTACTTTTAAAGCCGGAATTAAGAAATCTAATGGTAGCACAACATTCTGTCCAAAGACCATCTGAAATGGGGTGGCATTGAGTACCGTTTTGTAAGCAACTCGATAAGCCCAAATAGCATGATGAAGTTGTTTATCCCAATCAAAGCCCCACATTGTGGCAAAGATGGCTATGAAATTTCGGACTTCACTATAGAACCACTCATGTGTGATTTGTTTCTAGAAACATGTGAGCCTAGCACAAGTAAACTCAAGGAGGATAGTGATGAAAACAAAGAATCCATCCTCATGGAACCATTTTGTGCCATTCAGAAAGAGTATCTCTACCTAATAGAAGCTAGGATGCAAGAACATGAATAATGTGAACAAGAAAAGAATTGGACAATGACAAGGGATGACCAAAATAAGAAAAAGAAAGGACACAAGTCTATTACCAAGTGAGTGGAAGAAGAAGCACCGTTTGAACTGTCTAAGAGCGACGATGGGGCACGTGACCATAGCAGTGATTATAATTGAGGTGCAAGGGGGCCTTGGTCCATGTGTGCATCATTTCTAGATATTCTTGTAGTAACTCTTTCCTCCAGTTTGGTTGAAAATGCGGCCTTGTTGAGCATTTGGTGGTAGGTTCGGTGGTTCAAAATGTGTTGCATGTGTCGGCTTCTTCCCGTGATTTTCTCAATGTCTAAATTTTATTATGAAATGTACATGAAATATGGTTTGTACTGTAATGCATTGATGGAAATATACCTTTGTGGTGCCAATTCTACAAAATAAGGAGAATAGAGAATAGTCTGTTCAATAGCCACCATGGCCTGTAACTGTGCTTCAGCACGTGCTGAGTGAGTTTTCCTAATTCCTCAATGGTTTTCATCCATGTAGGTGTAGGTAACTCAAAGGTGTCCTGACCTTCATCCGTAACATGAACACCAATGGTGAGTTGAGGTTCATATTCTTCTTCAAATGTAGGCTCGATTGGAATGGTTACCATTTCTTCGGCCTTTTGTATGTCAAGTGGTAAGTAAGCCATGGCAATCTCTGAGTGATTTGGTACTTAAGTTTGAAGTTCTAACACATGCGTCCTTAAGGTGTTCAATTCTTCCAAGATTTTCGATAGTGTGATTGCTTGTGTGGTAGGTGGGGTTCTAGGTTCTCTGAGTCGTAGAGTGACATTATCATTTCTAAGTGTCTAACACTCCTTGGTCAGTTTTTCGTAATCTTCCAGAAGTCGTGCATGGTCATCCAACATCATTTGCATGGTCTCTGAGGGAACAACCTTGAAGGGACTAGGATTGATCGATTCCTTTGGATGGTCTAGTGTGGCTTCAGAATTCTCTCTGTTATGTACTTGTAAGTGTTGGTTTTCTTTATGGGCTACTGCTAAGTTGCATCATAGGAGTCCCATATTTCTTGTTAATTGGGCATTTTTGACAACCTATTGTCGTAGTTGTTCTTCAACATCTGCAATGGCATCCTTGGTCTTTTGTTCTAACTCCAATTCCATCGTATGATAAGAGTCACGAAGCTCTTGAGGATGTTCATTGAGTGATGCATTTTTGATGGTCAAGATGCATACAGGAAAACATTTTTTGAAAAGCAGTATCTACAGTGGATGAGGAAAATAATGATGGAGTGCTAAAAAAGGCATGCTCTTCAATGTGTAATGCAGGGGGAATGGGGGTTGTGTATGGGAGTGTGGATGCCATGGTGATGGTGGAAAAATGTGTGTATGTGGGTGTGTGAGTAGTGGTGATGGATGTGGGTGGAGGTGTGGTGGGTGGTGAAACATCCATATCACTAGAACTTTGATCTAGTGAACTGATAGTGAATAGTGGTCTGACCATGGGTGATTGTACAGGTGTAAAAAGTAAATTTACAAAGTTGATGAATATGTTACACAGATGGGTTTGAACACTGATTGATGAGGATGGGATGGTCGAGGTAGTGTGGTGGGGTTGGGATGTAGCACTAATGAAAGATTAATTGGAGTATGGGGGGTGAAGGAAGGTTATTGAGTGAAGGGAATGAGTGGAATAGGCAAAGCTAGGAAAGGGTTAATGCTGATTGGTTGAAAGGTTAATGTCGTAAATGATGTGGATGATGTTGTGGAAGTAGTGGGGGAGGGATTAACCTATTCTTGTGATTATAAACTAGAAATGGGATGATCAAATGAAGATGATCTAGGGTGTACAGGTGAAACAGGATGTGGAGGTGATTGAATGTTGGGTTTGGGCATGGAGGCAATATCTAAGGCTTGAGTGGGTAGGGATGTCGACATCGGCATGTCGATTATGATGGTGTCGTCTTGGGGTGACATATCTATAATGATCCATGATTCTTGGTGACTGGAGGTGTGGGTCTCGACTGGTACACAAATGTACTCTCCTGGTGGTGGCATTAATCTTAGTCTCTGAGGATTGAATTGTTATAGGGGATTGCACTTGAGGAAGTGTATTGCTTCAATTGTGCCCACTGCTTGGACTAATTTTTTAGAAGAATTTACAAAGGGATGTCTCAAACCCACTCTTTTCCAGTTCTTGTTGTAGAATTTCCTTACTTTGTTGTTCCGTTATCTGACTTCTCATCCAAATAGCTTGCATGTTTTTGTATAACCTTTGGATTGCAATTGTGTATGTGGCTGCATCTGAGGTTTCATCCTTTCTAGTGTGTGTCTCCTTGAGTTTCTATCTACTGCACATCATGGTCTTGTTGATCTTTAGCTCGTGTTTCTTGGCTTTGTTGACTCTCGTCCTTGTCATCATCATCCTCTATAATTGTTCTGTCTTTCTCTTTTGGGCTTGATAGAGCTTGATCACCCTTAGGTTCTGATGGAGAAGTGAGATAACTAGGGTGTTCATACTCTTGTGAAGAGAATTGGGCCTCTGAGAACTGAAACTCGCTAGAAAAGGCATCATGCATTTCAGAATCAAAGGTTGTATAAAGTGCCTTAGCTTCTAAATTGGGTATCGAAAAGCAAATGCATCCAGTCCAATAGTAGATGTGGGTTCCCTTCCTTTAGTAACAATGGCCATTTTGGTCGTTACCATGGTTGCGTAAGAGGTTACAGTTGCATTAGAAGTACCTTCTGATGTAATAGGGCATGACAAACAAATCTTGATGGGCGGTACAACCACTAGAGGTTTTGTGGGTGATTGTTGGGGTGACGGTTGAGGGGATGGAGAGGCAGGTACATTTAGACATGGGATGGTTCCCCTCATGTGTTTTTTGCTTCATGACTTTGGTGGTTTACGTGACTTGGTAGAACCTTTAAGTTGTTGTAATTTAGTACTTGATAAGGCTCGCTTGACAAGGATGTCATATGCCAAACACATATTCACTATTCATGTAATGGAATAACAACCATGGATGAGTCTTTTTCTCGCCCATCTTTGGTTTGCCAAAAATAACTATTCTTGTATCCAACTAGTTTATGGGCCAATGTTTGCTAGATAAAGTCCAAATCAAATATGTTTTTGGGGCAACATGAAGTGATCCTATGCAGGGAAGGCAAAACGCTACATGCAAACATGCAATGACTTTGATAGCTCGGGTGTAATGGCTGAGATGTCAACCCACTTCAAAACATCCTCATTATTCATGGGTTTCAATATGAGCCTCTCTCTTTCTATGGGCATGTGCATACCATAAATTTCGAAGGCTGCCCTGATGAGGTCTGGGGAGAGATAGAACTTGTTAAAAGGCAGATCTATGACCAATGATGGAAGTATAAAAGTACCCGAGAGCTCCTTCCCGATTGTGTTTATAAAGTAGTGAAAATATAATAGCATCGATATAAGTCAGGTTTAGGTTAGGGTCTATTGAAATATTCTGTGAAACCTACACTTGCCCATATTGGTCTTAATTCCTCTGAATTTTGGAGTGCTTCAAAATCGCTGGAGAAGAACTGGTATCCTCCCCATGTGTTGCCAGTAAAGCATAAGGTTGCATCATAAATACGCTCTCCATCTGCAAGAGGTCCTGCTAATCCTTCAAACCAATGAGATTTATTGTGCACTCACTCTATCCTTTTGATCGGAGTGTCATCAATTGGCATTGGCCCCAAGAAATCGTGAAACTCCAAAGGTATCATTGAAGGGTGTGCCTCCACCAATAGATTTTCAAAGTCCATTGCTAACATGCTGGTGCCATGTTGACACTCAAGGTCAAGCACAAGGCAAAGGAATGCTTCAAAGAAGTGGATACAAAAGAAGAGGGAGCACATATATAGCTCCAAGAAGCACACATCAAAATTTCAGAAGAAATCCCTATAAAAATAGTGATTTTTATCACTAAAAACATTGTAAATATCATTTTTGATTTTTGCAACTCCATTTTGTTCAAGCGGAGGAGTCTTGAAGCTTGAAGAGTATTAGAAGTAGCTACCTACCAGTTTTCATAATTTTTAGAGTCAGGCTGGATAGGGCCAAAACTAGTCGAAAAACTATAAAAAGAGCTAGAGAGCTCATTTTGGAGGTTGGCTTCTTAGTAGCTTGTTAGAGCATTGGCTGAGTAGAGATTGAAGATTTTGTAAGAGAGTTCTTGTGCAATTGAAGCTTTCCATTGTTCCTCTCTTTGATCTTGCCTTGTGTGCATCTGTGTGTGCATGCATGTATGTGCTTATCATGATGGAGAGTGTTAATCTCCAAAAGAACAAGCTATCCTTGATGTTAGAACACTTCTATATCAAGAATAACTCAAAACCTTTAGCAATTTGGAGGATCAATACCAAATTATCAAAATTTTGAACTAACTGTGAAGAGAGTTACTACTCAGAAAGTCTACTGCACAAAACTCACTCATTGACTGACCAAATGTGTAAAGTTTTTTATCAAACTTTGCACAAGCTGTCACATAATGATTACACACCTTATCTAAGTTAAATCTTCTCAAAAAATTCAGTAGATCTTGAGAAATGATCCGAACAATCTACCTATCTTTGAAACTGTCCTCTTGTAGAGTCGATTTTGACGCTTGCAACCTCTAACACATAGTTCTCCCAAAGTAGAACCCATTTAAGCAAATGCTTTTAGCCATAGATGGCTTACCTTCCAACTTAGATTTTGACTCCTCATCTGTGCAAAAATTTACACTATGCACTGAGAACTGATCAATTCTTTGACCATGAAGATTGTGCCTGTTTCAGAAGACACTCAACACTTCTTCACATACAAATGTTCCTATACATAATTCTCTCAGCCTGTTTACAATTAGGCTCTCAAATCTTAAGCACATAAGCATTAACTATGCAATTAGACATCTCCAAAAGAATTCTTGAAATGATCAAACACAGAACACAACAAAATATCGGGTGCAACTTTTTCTTCTATTCAGAAAACTTTACATGTGAATGATGAGAGAGTTCTTCCTCACTTCTAAAGTGTCTAATGACTATTAAAACTTCTAATTCTTCTCATCTCTTGCTCTCTCATACTTGCCCCAACTTTCTACTTATATATATATAGGCATATATGTACAAGCTCATGATCATTACAAAAGGTATATGTGAGCTAACTACAAGTTTAATGTACATATGTATACAAGTCTTCATTTCCTGAATGTGCACTATCTTCAAGCTTCATAGGTTAATCTTTTCTTCAATTTTTGACTTCAATACTTCATCCAAAACATCAATTGGTGGTTGAATTGCACCAAAAGCTCCCCCTCAATCATCAATTGAGGTTTTCTCTATCTTGTTTATACCTGCCATGTCTTTGAATCTTTCTAGCTTTGGTCCAAGCTTTTGGTTAGCATATCTACAATCTAATCTTTTGTTGAAGTATGTATGACTTCAATCTCCTTATCAATCACCTTCGCTCTTAATAAGTTATACTGAATCTCAATGTGTTTAGTCCTGGCATGAAAAACAGGGTTAGCAGCTAGATACAATGAACTCATATTATCTCCATGAATAGTGGGTGTACTCTGAATGATGTCAAAACTCTTCATGAGAGTCTTCAACCATATGACTTCCTTTGCAGCTTCAACCATACCTATCTAGATGATAAAGCAACTGTGTGTTGCTTCTTAGAACACCAAGAGAATAACTTATCTCCCACATAACACAAGTATCCATATGTTGATCTCCTGTCATTAGGATTACCTGCCCAATCTGTATCACTATATATCTTGATATTTGTATATGATGTAAAACCATAATACAAACCTTCCTTGAGTGTACCCTTAATATATCTCAACACTCTTTGTCATGCAACCCAATGTTCTTTTCTAGGACAATGCATGAATTGAGACAACACTCCAACTGCATATGACAAATCAGGCCTAGTTAATGTAGCATAGATTAGACTACCAACCAGAATTTGATATAGCTTCATGTCCTTGAATTCTTCTAATCAATATCTGCTCAATTTGTGATTCACCTCCATTGGAGTAGGTGCTACCCTGTAATCTTCCATTTTAAACTTGATCAACAAGTTCTTCAAATACCTTTCTTGAGTCACATATACTCCATGTTGAGTATATGAGATCTCCATGCCCAAGAAATATGACAAGTCTCCCAAGTCACTACTCTTGAACTCTTTCTCCATTTGCTTCTTGAGGCTTTGATTTCCTTCTCATCTGTACCTGTGAGAATTATGTCATCAACATATATGCACATGTAAATGAACCCATCATCACTTGCTTTGACAAGCAAGCTACTATCTGCTTGAGATACTTGGAAACCAAGTTCCTTCAAGAACTTTACAAGTCTATAATTCCATGCCCTTGGGGCTTGCTCAAGCCATACAAAGCTCTCTTGAGCTTACATACATATTCTGAATACCTTTTATCTCTGAACCCTTGTGGTTGCTCCATGAAGACATCATCTGAAATATAACCATTAAGAAAAGCATTCTTCACATCTAATTGACATAATCTCCAACCTTTACATGCACAATGGCTATGAGTGTCCTGATGGTTATCATCTTTGCCATAGGACTATAGGTCTCATCATAATCTTTACCATATGTCTGAGCATACCCTTTCACAACAACTAGACTTTATACCTAGACACACTTCCATCTGTATACCTCTTTGTGTTGTAGAACCATTTGCATCCAATGATCTTCTGACTATTTGGTTTAGGAACCAAATCCCATGTCTCATTCTCCATCAATGCATCATACTCTTCCTGCATAGCTTTTTCCCAATTTTCCTTACCTTTTGCCTCTTCATATGTAGAAGGGTCTTCATCTGCTTTCACCATGTAAGCATAATCTTTAGTAGTCAAAAAAGAAGTTTCATAGCTATACCTTGTAGGTTGCCATTTGTGTCTTGATGACCTTCTGAGTTCTCCACTTCTTGAAGTTTCTGGTTCATCACATTCTGGATCAAACCTTGGCACTTCTTCAACTTCAGTTTGTACTTCATTGCTCTCTTCTTCATCAAATATCTGAACCTCTTATTTACCTTTCTTTTGATTCAAAACTTCTTCATCACCTGCATGATTATTGATTGTACCTGCATACCAAGTACCTTGCTCATCATATGTAACATCCTTTGATACAAGGAATTGCTTTGTGGATGGACTCCACAACCTATATCGAATCTGTTTATCATCATATCCAATGAACACATACTTTTCAGCTTTAGGTTCCAATTTATGCCTCAACTGAGATGGCACATATGCATAAGCCAAACATCCAAACACTTTGCAATGATCTAAGGTAGGTCTCTTACCCCACCAAGCTTCAGATGGTGTCATACCTTGCAAAGATTTACATGGTAACCTATTAACCAAGTATGTCGCTGTATTTACAGCCTCAACCCACAAATAGTTTGGACCATTTTTCTCCTTCATCAGTGATCTTTCAAACTCAACAAGAGTTCTATTTCTCCTTTTTGCTACACCATTTTGTTGGGGAGAGTACCTACAAGTAAATTCCCTTTTTATACCTGCATTCCATAAGTAGTCACTGAATTCATTAGAGAAATACTCTCCCCCTCCATCTGCCCTTAGTCTCTTCAACTTTTGACCTGTGATTCTTTCTAAATACACATGATAATGTTTGAATGTATTAAATACCTCTGATTTATTTTTGATCGCATAGATAGTGATCCACCTCGTAGCATCATTGTAGCTCAGTGATGAGTAGCACCTCCTTTAATGTCAATCCGGGAAGACGTGAGGATGGTATGAAGACCTCAAGCAAGTGGAAGCACAAGTGCGTGAGTGAGAAGCACACAAGCATACACACACATACACGCGCACGCACACACACGGCAAGACAAAGAGTGAGAAGCAATGGAGTTCTTAGATTACTTTCAAAAAGCTCTTACAAGTTCATTTCAATTACAATCTACCCTAAAAAATGAGCTCTCTAGCTCCTTTTATAGTTTTTGACTAGCTTTGGCCCTGTTCAGACCTAGTGTCCGGCCTAGTTAAAAATTAGGTTCCAGGGCTTATTAGAGGGCTCAAACGAGATCTAAAAAATATGAAAATTGGCAGGTAGATACTTCTAAAGCTCCTCAAGCTCAAGGACTCCTTGGCTTGCACAAAATGGAGCTACAAAAATACGAAATGATATTTACAATGGTTTTTAGTGATGAAAATCACTATTTGTGTAGGGATTTTCTCTATTGATTTGTCATACATACCTTTGAGCTCCCTACTTGCTCTTTCTTCTTGTGTGCTCAACTCCTTGATGTCTAAAAAATTTAGATGGCCTACTTGCCAGATCTTCTTTGACTGCCATGTCTGCTTGTGCTGTCCCTTCGCTCTGACTCTCTTCGTCTTGTGGCTCCTTCGGTTCCCTGACTGCTGCCAACACCCCCCCCACTCTCACGTCTATCGCCCCTGACAGACCCTTGTCTAGATGTTCGTTGAACGTAGTATTGGACGACGTCGGAAGCGAGGTGATGTTCTTCTAATCTGAGCCCCCGTGCTAGATCTGTTAATAATGCGTCCCAATTCACTGGTCCTGGTACGTCCGGGTGTGGCACCCGCAATTGTTCTGAATGTATGGTTCTCTCCACAGCAAATAAGTGGAGGAGATGTGAAGGCCTGGGTACAAAAATTTCTGAGTGATATTCCCAGAATCCCGTTATGAACATCTCCTCGAAAGTCTATTTAAAACAAGCGGGGAGGTACTTTATTCTGCGGTGCCAAGCATATATTACTTCTATTGATGGGGTGGTGCTCATGTCGTAAACTAGGTCTTGGTTGCCTGTAACGAAGCCTGCTCCTGAGAAGTGGGGATCCTTAATGTTTTTAAATGTCCTGAATGTGATCAGCATTAATTCAAATATTTTCATACACATTTGTGCCATCACATCGGGTGTATTGCGTAGTCGAGTGCTCTAGTGTCTGATAGTAGAAATCATGTAATTTACAGTGGGAGGTCCTCGTGGAGGTGCTAGATAAATATAATTTAGCCACTTGGCACAGCCTTTGATGTTCTTGATAGCAATGGTGAATTCGGGCCATGTGCGTCTTCGCAGGACTGGGGCATAACAAGGATTGTACTTAATAAAGAGGGGCATGTTATTCCAGGTTCGTACCATTTCAGGATAAGTCTCCAAGAGACGGATCCTCCAAGTGGGTTGATGAATAGAACCTCTTTTTGCACTCTCTGGTATATCGTCGGGGCCAAACTGGGTGGCAAAGGTGGGGGCTTTCCCACATTGTTGTTGGATCTCTGCGTTGTAATCAGCCAACAATATGCAATATGGCACATACTGATCATCATTGGTCCCTATCCACCTGTGATGGGACATACGTCTGAAATACTCGGACTTGATGACAGTGTCTTCTAATTTGGCTAATGATTGGATTTGTATTGCTACTCGTTCATCGTGGGTGTTCGCTGTCTTCTCTAATGACTGAAGCCATTCAGGTGCTTCCACTTCTAAGGTATCCATTCCCTCTGAGGTTTGTTGCCCTCCTGGCATTGGCATAGGAACGTATGGTTCCTCGTACGAATCATCTACCTCAATGGGAACCAAGTCTTCTGGCTCAGGTTCTATAATTGGAGAGGGTTGCCTTTCATACTCTAGTAAATTTTTCTGGAGCTCAACCACCTGCTCTGTCAATGCCTTCACTTCCTCTGAAGTCGAGGCCGGTTCTATTACCTTGGTTGGAGCCTCCTGTTCCTTGAGTTGGCCACGTAGCTCATCACGTTCCCTTTCCAACTCATCATGAGCATCTAATAGATCTGCATAGCTTTCCAAGATGGTCTTCATTGTCTCTGAGGGTACGGCTTTAAACTGCTCTGGATCAATTTCGTGGGGAGAGCCTTCCATTGCTGCTTCTAGATTTGCTTCATTTTGCTGCTGCAGTCTCTTGTTCTCTTCAAGGGCAGTTGCCATGTGTTTTCTGAGGAGTGCCAAGTTACGCCGGACTCTGAGATTATCAGCTTGGTATACGTCCAGCAAGGCCTCGAGTTGTTTGGTGCCCGGCTGTTGTGATGGTTGGGGAGTTTCTAGGAGTGTTTGGTGGGCATGTTCGAGCGTGGTGTAACGTTGGTTGAGTTCTGCATTTTCTTCCTCGATCGCTGTGAGGCGGCTCTGAAGTTTCTGATTGGTAGTGATCACTTGATGATAACGATCGTCGAGAGCTCGATACTCATTCTGAAGTTGATAGACACATTGATTTAAAGCTAGGAATATACTATTTACATTAAATGATGCAGGGAGAGATGAAGATGCAGGGGAAATGGGGACGGGAAAGGGAGTTGTGAATGATGTGGAGTCAAGTGGAGATGTGGGTGGAGGGGGTATGGGGGACGGAGGTTGCATGGGGGAAGGGAGTGGTGCTGTGGCAGGAGATGTTTCCATAGTGTCAAATGTTTGAGTGACCGTGTAGATGGGGACCGTGCGTGGGGTGGATGTGACGTTAGTGAAGAGAGTGGTGAAGGTGGGCATAGTGACTCCCCCGAATTGGTGTCACATGATGTATGTATGAGGGTCTTACAAAGCATGCCACATGGCATGGTTTTGGATGGACTCCACATTAATGGTAGAGGCAAGAAGGAAAAAAGATCTATCTATCTATCATCATTCGAAAAAGGGTGGACGGTTCGGACATGGCTGGGAGGAAAATGAACTCTCTGTGTGTTCTGCGCATGGGCATCGCGTGGCTAATTGAGGGGCGATGACAGGCAAAAAAGGGGTTGATTATTACACTGGTATCAGAGCTTCAACATGACGATTCCGGGAATTGAACCCTCGCCACAGAGATGGGAGGCACACGCCTTATCCTCTCTCCCATGCCGCTACAAGTGTCCAGAATCTCTGCGTTTGTAAAATATATTCAGTTTTTTGATAGCGTCCGAAATCTGAAGTTGCCCCTTTCACTGCTGTTGACCCTGCCCACGAGTAGCTCTTGAGAATCAGCCCACTTGGTTTTTCAACCCGCACAGCCAAGAGAGGGCCCTTCCTCATGCGAGATGATCATCTTGTCAGAGTATCAATGCTCACACTAGAAGTACACATGCTTGAAGCAAGATCCAAATTCATCACATCTATAAGATAGAATTCATGGCATGACCACATGTACAACAGCCTACCATTTCTTTTTGTACTCTTTGATAAAGATGCACATCTAATGTAAGCATGTGAGGAGGAAAAAGTTTACTCTCTCTATACTTCTTGAGATGAAGCATCGATGCCACCATAGATATCTTCCAAGGGTCAGTTATCCAAGAAGCCAAACAAGAAAGCTTCCAGAGGTTTTTTTCCACTCATGGATGTGAAGGGGACAGAACGATCATGAAGGCAACGAGCAAAGGGAGAAGATGATGCTCTCCTCAATGGAAGATAAGGACCTTTATGGCATCCTACATGATTCTAGCAAGAAGGAGTTATGGTTTGGACTTCCAGGTTTGAGTATTTTTTAATTCCTGTAAGAATTTTCATTTTTTAAAATGATGATGAAGCATTAGGGGGCCAAGATTTTGGAGGGAACTCACATGTATGGAGAGTATGAGGTATATGCTCTCATTTGGGGTCAAGGATTACCCCAAAAATACAAGAAGGCCAAGTTTACAGTATCTCCAAAATAGCTTACTTTCAGGATTCACACATAAATTTCAGGGGTTATTTTTGATAAATGGCCATTTCGGGAAGGGGAAAAGAGAAGGTATTTTTCATAGATTCATGGAAAAAACCATGTACACTTATAGTCTAGTGTATTGACTTACATATACAGTCAAGAAACTCAAAATATATCTCAGTATGATGGGAGTTTAAAGCTCTACAAAACCCCCTTCCATCACAGTTTGACAAAAATTTCAGCACCTAAATTTGAGAAAATCCCATTTTGGAAGAGGGAAAAAATAGGTGCGATAGCTATGGATGGATGGGAAAAAGTATATATACTGAGAATATGGTGTATGGAATTCTTAGGCGAATCATTAGATTCATCAAAATGATAAGTGAAGGAGGAATTTTACTTCCTCAAAGACCCCCTTCCCGTACTTTTTGGAAAATTTCAGAAATTAATCTTTTGCCAAACTCCACTTCTCGGAGTAAGAAAAAGATCATTTAGAGGCTTCCTATGGATTATGGTGCATAATCCAAGAGAAATCCACATTTAGAGTGGATTAGAAGCTTGCTAAGAGCTCCCATTTAAGTTTTTACATGAAATTAAAAATCTTGATTTAGGCCTCTTTTGGGGAGCGAATTAGCATGCACGAAGGGAGGATTTGGAAAGGTGAAACTAGGCCTAAGCATCTTCATATATCACTCTCTGAGATTATACAGAGAATTTTAGGATTTGCATGATGGAAGAATGCTTTTGGGCACCCCAAAAATCACATTTTTACACTTTTTCCAGCCCCTCCAACAGTCCACTAGTTTGGCATGTCCCACTTGGAATGGCCATATCTTGGGCTAGGAAACTCCAAATTGGACGCGCTATGGCTCGTTTCGAAGAGCACAATGTCTACTTTCAGTTTGTGAGAAAAAATTTTGGAAAATAAGTATTTTTGCAGGTCTGAACAGCTCTGCAAAATCTGAACAGTTTTTAGCAACTACCTTCCGGGAGCCATATCTTTCAAACTGGGAAGGCGATTTGAGTAATTTCACTTCGACCTATTTGCACATGCTTTATATTTCAGTTTATGAAAATTTACAGATCCTAAAGTGGTTTTTGCAGATCTAAAGAAGGATTACTAATGCATTTTTGAGCTAAATTTGCATTATTTTTGTAATCACCTGACCATGCTTTAGGTTTTGGGGAGTGCTCCGATATTTTCGGACACTTCAAAGTGTATGTTAGGACCTGAGGAGGAAGGTGCAGAGGTCTCGAAGCTTGTCGAGAGCGATTGGATGCATGCAATTCAAAAATCAAACTACTCAGGAACATATATTTTATGCTTTCTAGCATTTTATTTATGTTATGGCATGTTCTGTATCTACATGCATGAATGGGATTGCATACATCAAGTGTTGATCATTGTTTAAGCTCTTAAAGTATGGATCAACATGCAGGAAGTATACTTTTTGATTGTTTGCAGGAAAGAAGATTACAGAAACCATATGGCTATGCAACACCGGGAATGGTTGCTAGCAAATACTTTTGTGTTTTTGCAGGTCATGGAATCCATATATGAGTTTATGGTGTGCATGCCATGGGCCTGTCAAGCCCTATGTCGTTGGGTGGCCTTTGTGCCACTGAGCTTATGGTAAAATTTTTTGGGATTCCATTTCCTAGGGAAATGCTGTCAAAAATTTTCCCCCCTCATGGCGTTATATACGCACTTGCCTTTAGGCAAGAAGGTTATGGCATGGTAACATGCCCATTCTGCAAACTTCAATAAGGTGTAGACATGCTTATAAGCATGTATTTGATGGACTTAGGACCATCATAGTATTTTATATAAGGCAACTTCGATAGTAGCAGGATCCCTATACATAATCCTTATGGATTTAGACTATAGGATTGTTAACGGAAGGAGCTACACCTTCACCATTAGTAGTGTGCACAAGCAATCCTATAAGTTTAGGAAGTTGCATAGAGGCACGGGAGATACATTTAGGATAATCTCCAAGGTAGTGAAGATTTATTTATCTTCACAAGAGTCTCACAGTAGAATTAGGAGACTATGGGGTATCATGATGAATACCCAAAGAGTGACTAGTTTCACTCATGCACATCACTTGACCAAGTAGTGAAGCATTTTTGCTACACTACTAAGGAAACCAAATGGATGGGATCATAAAGATGGGTTTCATGAGATAGCATCGACGGATGCTTATGTGATTCGAGTGATGGTTAGGAAGGTCATAGGCATGGCACTAGCTCTATGGTATAGAGCATAGATCCTTTACTCAGGAATAATTGGGGTACCCAATACATATACATGTATATTGGGATCTACAGAGAGGTACCTAGACTTAGTCTTTGTACCTAGGAACAAGTTGGTTTGGAACAGAAGGGGATATCCGTTGTCACATTGTTGACTAGAACCAAACTAACTAGTTCAAGGACATGGGACTCATTTCAGTCCACT
Organism: Ceratopteris richardii; assembly: GCA_020310875.1. Lineage (NCBI taxonomy): Eukaryota > Viridiplantae > Streptophyta > Polypodiopsida > Polypodiales > Pteridaceae > Ceratopteris > Ceratopteris richardii. The sequence goes on from CM035410.1 coordinate 89,304,023, forward strand.
AATATGATTTTAGTATATGGGATTCATTGGAGTCCACCTACATATTCCATTATATGGAATAGATATTTGGTTTAGTGTCGGTATGACACCGTGAATTGGAAGAAGTTTTCACTGGTATGGGACGGTGGAAACGACTTCCCTTTGAGCACTCTTCTTCTATGGCCAGGAAGAAAAGGACTCATCATTCATGGCATCATGTCTCACTAGATCAGAGGAGAGCTCTTAGTAGACATCTCCTTAAGATTGGGAGTTATCCTTCATAGTTTAGGGAAGATTTGTTCTTCCAGTAGAGAATGTGATAGGTGATTTTATCACCATGGATATCGCATACTCATTTTGATGTTCTAAGGAAGGATAATTCCATGAGTTTGATGGGATCGTATAGATCCATGCATAGAGTATGGTTAGCATAGATAGCTATTTAGTATGGATACACATGTGTTTATGGTATCATGTCATATCATTGCTGATCATTTTAGGAGAGGGCTTTGACCCTTGTTAGGAATTTATTTTCTCCACTCTTCACTACATACACCTTCATTAGTCAGAGGAGATTTGTTCTCCATCTTCATAGGAATATATGTAATGAGGGATTATGCGTTAGTTATGGAAGAGAGGACTAGATAAATTCATGAGTTTCTCTTTTAAGGAAAGGAGAAAGTGGGGGTCAGCTCAGAGATCCATGAGAGATCTTACTTTAGTTCAGTACTCACACTTTAACTCCTATTCTTTGAGAGAGAAAGAAGGAAAGGAAAATATGATTTCTTCATAGCAGAAGAATAGAGCATATTTTCCTTTAGAGAGAAGAGGTGTTTAGAAAACATCTCTTAGTTTATTTTTCAGAAGGAATTTGTTTACTCTACTTGTCAATATAAGTTCCTTCATGTGGGAGTATGATTCTCCACTATTTTGGAAGGAAAAACATGGAGAACTTATGTGCATGTTCTAAGTAATGGATGAGTAGAGCTAACCGATTCAACAGAATCTCTTTCAAAGGGAAAGGGAAAGTGGAATAGGTTCCACTGCTAGAGCTCTTTTCCTTAGAAGAGATTGAAGAAAGAGAGAGACATGGAGAGAGTTTCACTTTCTCACTTTTAGGTTGTCTAGATAGGAGTGGCACTCTTCTATCAAAGGCAAGAGGGAGATCAATTAATCATGATGGTTAGATTGAGTCTCACATGGAGACTCTAGAGAGGAGCCATTATGTTACTCCAGTGATGGTCTTTGACTAGATGAGATGATCTAGTTATTGACATCAGTTAGACTGGGAGTAAATTGATGATACTTCTCTTTTGAGTTTCCAGGAGATAGGGATATATCTAACCTATTATGGTACCAAACTCTTAGTTGGTGTTACATCATGAGTATGATGAGTAAACATCAGTTAGGACGATGGGTACTTAGGGATTATTTGAATCTAAAAGGGAATGCTTTCTGCATTCATATGGCAAACTATCGGGAAGAGAATATTTTAGAGTTTGCACAAGTGCCAATAGATGCTCTTCCAATAGAACTTAGTCCAAAGGTAATGGATGGAAAACCACAAACTTTCTGGTTAGTGAAATGTAGAGATTGCATTTTACTACTGTGAGCTGGGTGATGGATTTGCATAGTTCACAAGCTAGTTTAGATTAAACTATTACTTGTGATTACACTTAAGGTTAGGAAGACCTGGAGTGTTATGAGGGCAATCTATCATTTAGTTTTAGATGGGTTTGGAGTCACTTGTTATGGGACTTTGTTCTATACTTCAGAGGATTTGATGGTTTATTATCTCCATTATGATACGGTCAGCTTATAAGTTTGACACTTTACACTTGCTTTTCTTATTATTACTCCATAGAGGATACATCATATGAACTTAGGTCATTTGATTGATGTTGTATATTATGGAAGTGATAGTTTGGAGATTGAATGTACATGGGAGATAATAGGCACCACTCAGACGGTTTCCCATCTTTGAGATGATCACATATGAGCCTTCTTAAGGGGAAGGAAATGGGGAAACACCACACAGAGATGACCATGTACATAGAGTACATGGGGTTCAGGGGAGTCCGAGCACTTTCTTCTACCATTACGGACATTTCATTTACATTTTCGAGGACGAAAATGTTTTCAAGGGGAAGGAAATGTCACATGATGTATGTATGAGGGTCTTACAAAGCATGCCACATGGCATGGTTTTGGATGGACTCCACATTAATGGTAGAGGCAAGAAGGAAAAAAGATCTATCTATCTATCATCATTCGAAAAAGGGTGGACGGTTCGGACATGGCTGGGAGGAAAATGAACTCTCTGTGTGTTCTGTGCATGGGCATCGCGTGGCTAATTGAGGGGCGATGACAGGCAAAAAAGGGGTTGATTATTACAATTGGATTCCCGGAGAGAGTGGAATTCCCATGACGATTGTGGTGATAGTGGACGTGGTGGCGATAGTGTCACGTGGTGGAGTGAGTTGTGTAGTGAGGGGTGGGGAGGGTGGTGACAGTGGTGCTTCCTGATGTTCGTCTGTTTGCGTTGTATTTCCTGGTGCTGATACGTTGATATGAATTTGTTTCCCGGACCTCATGGGACGGGCGGGAACTCCTTTCTCAAATCGGTGAATGTAGGCCATTGCCTCATGAATGGCCTCATCCAATCCTACTGCATCGGCATGTAGGTTGATGGACTCGATGAACAGATCATCCACACCTTCCTCTGCCAGCAATTGGTTCATGAGTTTCTTGCCTGCTTCAAGTGACATTTTATGCTGTTCTTGAACTAGCTTCATGGTTCGATATAGTCTTTTTATTTGTGCCGAATACGCGGGGGCACTTGCTAACTCTGAAAGTTCATCATACTCTTGTTCTTCGTAGGCTTCTTCCTCTTGTTCGGTCTCTTGTTCATCTACGTCGACTTCTACAACTTGCGGTTGGGTGGGGGCTGACGTTGTTGTATGGCTTTGTGGTTCCTGAGCTCGCTCTGTTTCCGTTTCGAGATTAGAGTCGTAGATCAGTTTAGCCACTTCTTCATCAGTGATATCATTGAGAGTAAAGCCCTGTGGAAATTCCAAGTCTGATGGGACGGGTGGAAACACCAGATTGGGTCCCTCTGTACTTGGTCTTGGTAGCCGAATGGTGAATGGTCTAATGCGTCGTGTCTGGGGAGGGGTAATCTCTGGTGTAGTGGTGGCTCCCCTTGGTTGAGCGCAGGGTAATTGGACTCCCCCTCTCATCTTCTTTGATGGAGGACCTGCCGCTGATAGCCTTCTCTGGAACTCCTGGGCCCGGGACCATACGAGTGCCCGCTGAATAGGCACTTCATAGGCTAGACATCGATAGATTATTTTGGTCAGAGCACAACACCCGTGGAGCACATTTTTCTGCTTCTTGTTCCACCGTTGATGGGCTAGGTGGATCTAATCTATGATCCAATGTGGTACGTTGATAGGGAGGTTTTCTGTCTCTGCCAAATACAAGCTAAACCATATCTTCTTTGGTGGCATGGTGAATCTTTCCTGGGCTGGAAAAGCAAAATGATGCATGACGGTCCGTAGGTGAAGAGCGATGGTCGGTGTCATTGCTACCATATCCTTCAGCTTATTGAGATCTTTATGTTTCATTCTGCCTGGAACCATTGTTTCCTTTTCAGTAGGAATGTGCATACCATGCATGTCCAATGCTTCTCGTACCAGATTGAGGGTCAGTTTGAATCTTTTAAGTTCGTGGCCCGGCAACAGTGAGGGTAACACAAAAGTGCTGTCGCCTCCCTTGGCCCTGCTAGGAGTGATGGTACTGATAAGATAAGAACAACGTAAGAAATATGGCTTTGGTAAGTGGGCCCTGAAATAACTGTCCAGGCCAACTTTGGTCCATACCGAACGCATTACTTCGGCATTTTGATAGCTCTCAAATTCGCGCGTGAAAAAATGGTAGCGTCCCCATTTACCATTAAACTCCAATTCAGCTTCCCAAAAATAGGTTCCATCACCCAATGGTCCTGCAACATCACTGAACCAATGAGCGTGTTTGCCCACTTGAGAGGTGTGTCCCTGAGGAGGATCCTGAACTCGGAGCACATGCACAGCTTGAAGTTCTTGTGGTCTTTCGGTGAGATGTGGTTTCTATATCCACAATCTGTGCGCTGGATCCGGCGTGAGAACTGGAACCTCCAGCTTGTGCCATGGCACTGCTTGCTTGTCCGTGAGGAGTGTTTCTATATCCACAATCTGTGCGCTGGATCCGGCGTGAGAACTGGAACCTCCAGCTTGTGCCATGGCACTGCTTGCTTGTTGGTTCTGTGAGAATATAGAACCATGTGTTAACATTGTAATGGACAGAATAAACCCGTTGTTGTCCCCGTTACAACATTAACATGAGGTAGATGATGAGTCAGTGGTCAGTGAGTGCACGATGACAGTGTGTGTAGTTAATGCCTGGATAGTCCTAGGAGCTAGATGGAAAGATGCACTGTCTCACTAATGCAGTTAGTAAGTGGAGATGAATTCACAGATTGGGGTCGGGGGGTTTATTACAAGTCTTAGGTTGCCAAACACCATGGATGGCTTTTGGTCTTGGTTTTGTGGAGATTCGGGAGGGTTGCATGAGTAATTCTGCTGGGAGTTGTTGTGTCATTGGGACCCATTTACGAGTGAGTCTGTGCATGCTTCTAGGTGGCAGTGTGTTCGAGTGTATCAGACAAGAGTGGGGTGGCGGCTGCTTGAGCGAGTGAACCCTGTCGTGTATGATGTGAATTGTGTGGGGTTAGTTGAGCCCGCAAGCAAGCCTTAGGCACCCGAATTTGTCTTGATTGTGGGTCAGCCTTCATCGACTTCTTGGGTACCCAAATGGATTTCACTTTCGCAACAGAGGTTTTAGGAGTCCTCTTATTAGCATCAAGTCGTTGATTACTGATAGGAAGTTGAGACCGTTGTTGCGACTTAGTTACGGTCGGCAGCTCGTCTTTCCGCACCCACATTTGTTTCATCGGCTGAGTTGTTCTGCTTCGCGCGTTCTTTTGGTCTCTCGCCTGGAGAATCTTCTGTGATTGATTTGCCCTTAGTTGCTGCCTCCTTCTGGCCTTTGGAAAAGAAGGGAGTTCCATTCTGGTTCTGACTCCTTCTTTGAGATCTTCGTTCTTCTGTATCACATAGCCTTGGACAAGAACAACATGGTCAACTTCATGTGTACCCCTGGAGGGACCAGGAGTCTGTGCCTTTCCTAGTTCCTTGAGTGCTCCATTATTTAACTCAATTGTAATTCTAGTTTGATTCACCCATACCTGAAGAAGTCCACTTCTTAGGTTTAAGTTGACTGCTTGGTCATAGATCCAGTCTTGACCCAAGACAAGGGGTTCAGTGAGGTCCTCATCTTGACATACTAGTACTTTAACTGTCATTGCCTCATCGTGAATATAGAGGGGAAGTTCCACCTCGCCCATGCAAGGGGTTTCCACGCCTCCCAATCCTATGAGATATGCTTCCACAGGATTGACAGTTAATTGCAACTCTTGACAGTAAGACAATTTAGCAGCACTAGTGGCTGCACCTGAGTCAATCAAGGCTCTTACAGTCCTTGCTCTCTTTCCTTGTCCTATATGTAAGGTTATGAAAGGACATCGATCAGTTATCCTATGTGAGCTAACACCTGAAACTTCACACATAGCCACGTCATATCCTTGGTCTACATATGCATCTTGCCTAGGGTGCTCTCTACCTTGTCTTCTTAATTTCATTCTCCGTATGCGCTCTAGGGCTTCTGCTTGAGCTTCTTCTCGAATTCGCTTTTCTTCCTCTTTGCGTTTCTTAGCAGTATTGAGTCGACTTAGCATTTCCTCTGTGAGAGGTTCCTGATACAACTTGACTCTACATCCGCTGATATAACTTGGGAGAACATCGCCTTCTAATGTGGCTAGTTGCACTGCTCCACTTGTTGAGATTCTGTTAATGATCATGGGTCCGTAGCCTCTCTTCTCCAGTTTCCTCGCATGTTGCTTCAATGTGTAGACTAAAACTAAGTCGCCTGCCTTTAAACCTTTATCCTTAACGTGGGCATCAAAGTATGCCTTCTGTCGTTTCTTTGCTGCATATATCCCTGCAGCCGCCCTCAGTCTTGTTTCTCCTAATCGTTCAAGGTAAAAAAGTCTTGAGGAGAGTTCATGACCCGTCCATTCATGCTCTTGTGCTACTTTCAGTGTAGGTATTAGGAAGTCCAACGGTAGCACTGCATTTTGGCCAAATACCATCTGAAAGGGGGTGGCTTGGAGTACCGTTTTGTAGGCGACTCGGTATGCCCAAACAGCATGGTGTAGCTGTTTATCCCAATCAGAGCGTTTATTGTTCACTAATTTCGTCAGTACATTGCATAAGATCTTGTTGGTGCTCTCGGCCTGGCCATTTGCTTGAGGGTGATAGGGGGCAGACCTTATGAACTACCAAGAATTCTTGGAGTAGATTTTCAATCACTTCGTTCAAGAAGTGAGTGCCTCTATCACTTACTAGTTCTATAGGTAGCCCGTATCTTGTGAATACATTCTCAAACAAGAATTTAGCAGTTGTTTGAGCATCGTTCTTCATCGTGGCTTTTACCTCTACCCACTTTGTTAGATAGTCTATCGCAACAATGATATATTCTGCATGGGAACCCTTAGCTGGGGGATTAATAGGACCTACGAAGTCTATTCCCCACTTAGAGAATGCACGTCCACCCATCATAGGTTTCAGTGGCATCTCATCTTTACGTATAGGATATTGAGTTCTCTGACAGACATCACAGCGTTTCACATAGGTATGTGCATCCATGTAAAGGGTCGGCCACCAGAAGCCCGCAAATAGTATTGCCTTGATCACCCAATCTGGTCCAAAGTGTCCTCCTGCTACACCTTGGTGAGCAGTGTCCAAGATCTTGAGATACTCACTCTCATGGACACATAGTCTCAGGTAACCGTCTTTACCACGTTTGTATAGATTATCACCAATAAGTGAGTAATCCTGGGCTTCTTGTTCTGAACTCCTTTTCATAGCCAGAGTCATGTCTGGAGGGAACGTTTTCGTCCTCAGGAAGGATACTAGTGGTTCACTCCAATCTGGCACTATGGACACTTGATAAAGAGTGGCATGTTCCACAGGTGGTTTAGTGCAGCAGATTGGGCATTCCTTGCACAACTTTTGGACATCAGCTTCCATAGTTGGCCAATGTACTCCTAGTCTCCTTAGGGTCTGTAAGGTTCGTTGCTTTGAGTAGTGTTGCTCTAATGCACCTACATGTGCTAAATGCAACCATTTAGTGTACTCGTCCTCTTCTACACAACAAGCCAAGATTCCTTGATCTGTGTGCTTGTACATACTTCCTGCCATGATGTGATACTTTTGGGCTTTTACTACCTCTCTATCCTGCGTGTTTATTACTGGATGGTTAGGTCCGTATGTCAATACTGGCACTAATGGCTTAGCCCACTGAGGTATTACTTCCAAATTAAACAAGTAAGCATCAGGAAGATCATCTGATACTCCTTGTGGGGCTTCTCCCGATGTGAGCCTAGAAAGGTGATCTGCCCTCAAATGAGTCTTCCCTTTCCTTACCACAACCTCAAAATCATATTCCATTAGCAAGAGAAACCATCTTACTAATCTTCCTGTATTGCATGGCTTGTTTACGAGGTATAGCAATGCCTGATGATCAGTAAAAAAATTAAACTTATTTGCAAGCAAATAGTGTCTAAATTTCTTAACTGCATATACCATGCCTAAGCCTTCTCTCTCAGTAGTGGTATAATTTCGTTCAGCTGCATTCAATTGTCTACTAGCATAGGCAATAGGAAGATCCATATTACCTTCACCAGTAGGTTGAGCAAGCACACATCCAATGGCATAATTGGATGCATCCACATGAACGTGGAAAGGCTTATTCCAATCCGGTGTGGTTAAGATTGGTGCTGAACATAATCGCCGTTTAAGCTCATTGAAGGAATTCTCACATTCATCAGTCCACTCAAAGTTAGTCAGAAGTCCATACATGGGCTTTGCAATGACAGCGTACATATGAATGAACCGTCGGTAGTAACCACAATGCCCCATGAAGGCTTGTACTTCCTTGACGTTCTTTGGCCTAGGTAACTCGGCTATGGCTCTTACTTTCTCTTCATCGGTGGATATGCCATTCTTTGACACTATGTGCCCTAGAATCTTGCCTTGCCTGACCATGAAAACACATTTTTCTGGGTTTAGGCAGACTTGATATTCTCTACATTTATCAAAGATTTGTCTGAGTTCAGGAATCTGGGTTTGTCTAATGTTGGAATGAGCACAAAGATCATCAACATAGACTTCTAAGTTCTTCCTCAGGAACTCCTTAAATACATGGCACATTAGTCTCTGGAAGGTAGCTAGTGCATTGGTAAGCCCAAATGGCATTACACGAAAGACAAATATACCCCACTCTGTGGCAAAAGCTGTCTTATGCTGATCTTCTAGAGCTATGGCTACTTGATTGTAGCCCGAAAATCCATCGAGGAAGCTGTACACTTCCTTGCCTGCTACTCTTTCTAAGAGATGTTCTGTGATGGGAAGCACATAGTTATCTCGAATTGTGGCTGCATTGACCTTCTTCAAGTTAATGCATACACGCAGCTTGCCATTCTTCTTGGGCACCACTACGATGGGGGATACCCACTCAGTGTGCTCAATTTCATAGATAAATCCAGCTTCAACCAGTCTATCTATCTCCTCTTTAATCTTGGTAGCGTAATTATCGTTATATGTATAGGGCTTTTGCTTAGAGGGTTTAGCATCTGAGGTCATGGGGATAGTGTGTGAGCATATGTCAGGGTCAACACCTTTCAAATCCTTGTAACTCCAAGCGAATACATCTCTGTATTCTCTTAGCAAGGCTATTAACACATGCTCTTCTTCCTCTGTTAGGTCATGGCCTATGTACGTGCATCTCTCCTCTCCTTCTTCTAGGGCCACTACTATTTTCTTGGTGGTTTCTTTGTTATCATAGGCCTCTCCTGATTGCGCCTCTCGTTTAGGCATTCTTATCATGACTCTCTTGTCGTCTATCTCATACTTCTTAAAATTTTCCGGGACCTCAAACAAAGATTCTTCCTCTTCTGGTGAGACTTCTCTCTTCTTTCGTTTCTTTCCTTCTTCCTTCGGGGTCACATGTGTGGCTAATCTTACATCATTTGTAAGCTCTCCATGCCTCTGGGGTTGAAATTCTACTTCATGGAAGTATTCTTCATCTGATGCAAAAGGTGGGTCCATAATGATTGACTCTAGATCGGAGTCACTTGCATCCTCAAATGCATCAGGGCTAGGTTCGCATTCTTCTAGAATTGCCTCTCCCATGATTGGCTCTATGGAGAAGACTGAAATGTCATAGCCATTCTCATCACAGTGAGGTGTCCATTGTTCCTCATTGATGGCTACATCCATTGTTGCTAGGATTTCTGCCCAGCCGTGGGGTTCAAATTCTTCGTCAGGAAAGACTACAGGTGCATAGGCTGGGTCTTGAATGGGTCTATGTGTTTCGTTTGCACCTATTTCTCTGGCCTTTTCTCTCTTCTCTTCCTCTACTGCTACTTTGCACATCCATAAGTGAGTGTCTTCATGCATCCATGAGGATCCTGATCCTATGGAATGCACCGATTCTGTATCATCTTTGGCTCTATGGATGGGGTTCCATTGGATGGGAGGGACATCTCTATGAGAATAATCCTTGAGATTGACTTTGGTCGTAACACCTAAGTGCTACAGGTACAAAGAATTGGTTCCCCAATCCTGTACCACTTGCAACTGTCGCATAAAGGGTCGTCCCAAGATCATTTCATAGGCATGGTTCTTGCTAAATTCACATATGGCAAAGGTATGCTCGAACTCGACACCACAGGTGGTGAGAGTTATTCCTTCTAGTAATCCTAAGGGTCTCTCAATATGACCATCGGCCATCTGCAGTTTCATTCTCGTTGGCCTGAGTGTTGGCTTGCCCCAACGCTTCCATAGGGAAGTGGTGGCAATTGCAACTCCTGCACCTGAGTCCAAAATTGCCTTGGTGGTGTACTCCTGGTAGGTAATGGGAAGATAGGTGTTCCCTCATATCTCCTATCTTATCCAAGGGTATCTCTGGCACTGTCCTATGTGATCCTACCTGGGAACGAGGTTTTGCTATCTCGGGCACTTGATTGGCTACATGTTTCCACACTTCTGGTCTAACCTTAAGCAGCTCTTCCAAAGTGAGATTGCACTGCACTTTGGTGTTCTTCACTACCTCTGTGTTCCTAGGTATGACTGAATCTTCGTTTCTTACCATGACTGTAGGTGCTCTCATACAGGTGGACTTTGCTTCCCATGGGCCTGTGAAATGGGGTAGTTCTTGTAAAGAATTAGACTCGAAGTCTAATCTTTCTTGAGATTGGGCACTCTCCTGTTCTCCATAATTGGAAGGAAGGTCTTGTGGGAATTGATCGTGTGTGTCATCCACCAGTTCAATGGGGGGAGGAACTTCACTCTCTTTAGCCCATTTCTCTTCTTGAATCTCTCGCAAGAATTCTGGTGTGTATTGATTCATAGAAGAAGAGGTGTCTGGCTCCGTAGAGTTAGGCACGTAGGCCTCAGGCACATAGGCTTTCTGGGTAGGAAGACCTGCTCTTTCACTAGCCTTGTCATGGTGTTGAGAGGCGGGTTCCTTTTCTGATTGTGCAATCAGCTTCTCTATTCTTTCTAACAGTCCATCAAAGTGCAACTGTGTCTTCGCTGAACTAGAGATGTTAAATAGGCGACTGGCTTCAAACATGGTCTGAGCCAATTCCACCATCTTAGCACAAATTTTGGTTCGTTCTAGCTCTAGTTCTGCTCTAGGGGAACACTTTTCATGATCAGTTACGTTTGGCCCTTCTTGGATTCTAGCCTGATATGCTTTAAGCATCATGTTTAGGTCCTCGAGAGTGGGATCTGCTAAGACTGATCCTACTCTTGGGGGTGGTGGGTTTAGGTGAGGCGGGTTGGAAGGTGGCGGTTCGGATGGAGTTGGGAATGGTGGAGGTGATGGAGGTGAGGCAGTGTGAGAGGGAGTTTGAGCTGTGAGTTCAGTTATCCTGGCCTTTGTTTCTCTGAGGCTTTCCTCGAGTTCACTCATCTTCTTTGCCCATTGCCTTTTCATACGTTCACTGCTATCTCTCCAAGCTCTTGTTCTCTTCTTATTTTGGCTCTCAGTATCGCTAGCGTCTGGGCTCTTTTCCTTGCTTACCCCTTGGTTTTGCTGCACTGCTTGAGCTCTAGTGACTACCTGTACGGGTGCAGTGGAAGTGACACTTCCTGTGGAATCTACCACTAACCCAATAACATTAATAGGAGTGATTTTTGGCATATTATTAGGATTCTTAGGGCAGTCTCGTAAGAGATGCTCATTTCCACACTCTTGGCAAAAACCATGAATTGTTACTGACTGGGGTTGCATAGGTGGAGGTAAGGGACAATCACGAATGAGATGATCTCCCTGACATCTGTAGTATGGTCCTTTAGGGAATGGGGGTCTTACTTGCTTAGGTTGAGGCCTAGGGTTGGGGTTTGCATACATGACGTTTGTGTAATCTGACTCCCAACTAGGTTCATTTGGCTCTTCACTATAGTAAGACTCACCATGCTCAGGAGACTGCATGTAGTAGGCCTGGGGACTATCAACATGTGTAGAATCAAAACTATGGTCACTCGGGTCACTTTCAGAAAGCAATTGGGTTACCGGGACTATCGCTCTATTCAGGTTTTCTTCTGCAGCGGCATACTTTACAGGGATCACGTTGGATGGAGCTGGAGGTTGTTGGGCTAACACAGGCTGAGGCCTTTCCTGGGCTTGATATTGTGGTTGGTAGGTTTGTTGAGGCCTAGCGTACTGTTGTGGTGGATATTGGTTCTGATATCTTCCTTGTTGAGGGTATGTCTGAGGGTAGGTTTGCCTAACTGCTTGCTTGTTGTATGGGCAATCTTGCGCTGTGTGATTTGTGTATCTCCGTTCTATAGTGCAGTATTGGCCACTAGGATTTACTTGGGGTTGAGCCATAATGGGACATACATTTGCCATATGGTCGCCTCCACAATTATAGCATCTTTTTACAGGGGCGAACCTTGGGATTTGTTTACTAGAGACACCTAGTTTCTGAGCAACTTTCTCTGCAAGTTCCTCAATCGATGTGGATTGCGTGGAAGAGAGGCTAGAGGCACTATCTGAATCTTTGTATATCTTGGAAAGCTCTAACTCCTCCCCTAGGTTATCCTCAATGTCAATACACATGCGTACACACTCTTCTATGGTCCTAGGGTCCTTCAAGTACACATATGATCTTAATTTGGTACTTAGCAATCCATCCAAGAATAAAACCACTTGCTTAGCTGGTGTGGGTAGCTCAGGGACAGGGCATCTCTCCAAGTATTGCCTAAATCTTCTTCCTGCAAGTCTCACGGTTTCTTGAGGGGTTTGCTTGAAGCTGTGAATCAATGAGGAGGTATTGTGTCTTATGCCACTCTTAGAGAATTCAATAATGAAAGCCTCCAGGAGTTGGTCTATGCTCCTGAACTGCCTCTCGTTTAGTGGTTGAAACCATGTCAGGGCACTGTTCCTAAGGGTTAGACCAAAGGCATTATATTGTGTGAATAAATCCTCCACTTGTTCAGCTCTCAACACTTGCCTGAACTCAGCTGAGTTGGTCTCAAAGTCCTTGTGTGCTCTCTAGGTCGTGGTAGAGGGAACTCATCCGCATTTCTTTGATTCTTGTGAGCTCTAAGTACCTCAGGCTCTACTCTATTTGTTTCCACTCTCGTTCTTTCTCCGCCCCCTGGGTTGACAAAGCTTACTTCTGGCCTATCTCTACTTCTATCTCTTTGAATTCCATGAGCTTGGGATGTTCCCGCTCCAGGGTGACCATAGGACACATTCGATCTTGGTTGGGGGAAAACGAATTCACCCTTCCAAGTGTAAGCATGTCTATCATGTTCTGTAACCACAAAGATCCTCTCTGAAGCGTGATCCAAATAGGTTACTCTGCCTGGGCTATCAGGATCCTTAAACTCATAGATCATGATTGTTCCTATATCAGTTGGCTGATCAGATTTATACCTCCAAAAGGCTTCGTCAGTTTCTCGATTGAGGAGCAAATCTATGCTCTTATTATCCTGGGGAACCCACTCTGGTGTGATAATCCTAGTGAGAACCGATTTGCCTCGAGGAGTTCTAGGTTATGTACCCATGTTTCCTTGCTCTAGGTCACCTAAGTCCGCTTCTGGGATCACATTTCCAAATTCGTCCGTCCTATCTGGGTGACTGGTGACTACGTATATGGTTCCTTCTTTGTCCAAGTTTTGCTCCATTTTCAAACTTGACAGCTGGGCGCTCTAGTCCAATGGATTGATCGGGATTCTTAATCTGTACCACAGATCTTCCTAGGCCGTCCTCATAGATGCTGGCACCTAATCGGTTGGTCCTAAGGTATTCCAATTGTGTTTTGTAAGGGCCTTCTACCCTGTGCAAGTATGGCACTCCTGAACTTACTATAGGTCTCTCCATACCTTGAGACATCTCGGATTCACTAGTCTCAGAACTTGGGTAGTATGAGTGGTGGCTCAACTGCTGGGCCCACGACCTAGCAGTGTGGTTGACACTAGCCTCTGAAGACCTAAGGCTTTGTCTATCCCTTACTAGATGTCGCCCTGATCTAAGGTTCATAAGCCTAATTGAATAACCCAAATTTGCCCAAGTACAACCTCGTTGCAGAGTCCTTTTGTATCAATTACTTGATTCTTTTTAGTTGATTCCTCTGTTAAAATTCTTGTCAGATATCACGTCGCAAGCTATATTTGAGTGTAGTTCCGCACTTAAAGTTGATCGCTCCACATTAAGTTCTTTTCCTTTAAAGTTCTCGACAGTACAAAGATTATGTTCTTAGCTTGAACTTGAGGTTTAGGTATGCTTCAACTTGATAATTGCCTATCGTCGCCCTGACTTACTCCTACCTCTAGTCGTTCTTAGCCTAAGCTAGGAATTGACGAAGGGGAGTTGAGAGTATTCCGACCTTTCTTGCTGATCCTTGCTCTTTAGTGCTCGAGAAGTTGATTCTCAAGCTTGCACAAAGCCCTTGCTTGGACACTCTCAATTGCTTCTCAATAGACCTGCATTAGTCCCAAGATTAGCTCCAGACTTAAATTCAAATGACAGACTAGACCACTTTCATACATGTGACTCACCGACCAAATTATCTCTTGCCTTTATAAAAAACAATCCCAAGGATCCCTCAGTTTTCCTACCTCGGGTATGGTTAACTTCAAAAAACCCACGAGCTTTCCAACAAAACAAGAATCACAACAATTGGATTTCGTATGAGGAAGTTATGTCAGTTCAGGCTTCAGGGATTAAAACAGGGTTCAAAACAGTTTAATCAAGCAGGCAGAAATTCTTGAATTACTTGGGTTGCGGCCTCAACATGCAATGCTAACCCAGAGTGTTTGTCCCACAAATTGACCAAATTAGCCCCCTATTCTTTACCCTAGAAAATTGGCCAAATTTGCCCTTCTAACGCGTTCGCAAGTTCTGTCAGTCGCGATTGACAGGTCAGTCGCGATTGATGTGTCGATCGTGATTGACAGGTCCGTCGTGGTTATCAATCGCAATTGATGTGTCGATCGCGATTGACAGGTGGTTCGAAAAGTCAATCAGTCGTGGTCAAAGGGTCGTTGACTCTGTCGGTCGCGATTGATGGGTCGATCGCGATTGACAGGTCGGTCGCGAGGGTCTGTCCGTCGTGGTCAAACAATCATTGACTCTGTCGGTCGCGATTGATGGGTCGATTGCGATTGACAAGTCGGTCGCGAGGGTCTGTCCGTCGTGGTCAAACAATCGTTGACTGTGTCGGTCGCGATTGAGAGAGCCGTCGTGGGCTGTCAGTCGCGATTGATGGGTCGATCGCGATTGATGACTCGATCGCGATTGACACGTGTCACGCGTATGATCCGTCAGTCGTGGTCAATCGGTCGTTGACTCTGTCGGTCGCGATTGACAGAGCCGTCGTGGGCTGTCAGTCGCGATTGACTGGTCGATCGCGATTGACAGGTCTGTCCGTCGTGGTTTGTCGATCGCGATTGACAGAGTGATCGCGATTGACAGAAATCTGATGAATTTCAAAAATCTAAGCACATTTTTGGGAAGCTCTAGGCCTGTAGATCATGGTTTTGCACTTTGTTTGGAAATTTGAGCATTTTTTCTGTCGGTCGCGATTGACAGAAGTCGGCGACACACAGACAGTTACCGAGAATTCCGTACCTACGCAGAGTGCTGGGGACGATGATGCGGCCTGTACCTGCAAGACAGCTCCAGAAACATGCAAAAACAGCACACACAATTTCGCTCTCTCGCTCTCTCTCACAAGTGAAATGAGGGAAATGAGGTGGAGAAGGTGATATGATCAAAAAACTGAAATTTTCGCGATGATGGAAATGGAGGTGGAAGATGGTGATGATGATGATGGTGATGATGGTGGTAAGGTAAGAAAGAGAAAAATAGGAAAAGTAAAGAAATTACCTACAACGCCAATGTCTCCAATCTACGTCTTACCATCACACGCTCGTCCTCAAAGCTCAATCCCCGGCAACGGCGCCAAAATTTGGTGTAGTTCAGTGATGAGTAGCACCTCCTTTAATGTCAATCCGGGAAGACGTGAGGATGGTATGAAGACCTCGAGCAAGTGGAAGCACAAGTGCGTGAGTGAGAAGCACACAAGCATGCACACACATACACGCGCACGCACACACACGGCAAGACAAAGAGTGAGAAGCAATGGAGTTCTTAGATTACTTTCAAAAAGCTCTTACAAGTTCATTTCAATTACAATCTACCCTCAAAAATGAGCTCTCTAGCTCCTTTTATAGTTTTTGACTAGCTTTGGCCCTGTTCAGACCTAGTGTCCGGCCTAGTTAAAAATTAGGTTCCAGGGCTTATTAGAGGGCTCAAACGAGATCTAAAAAATATGAAAATTGGCAGTTAGATACTTCTAAAGCTCCTCAAGCTCAAGGACTCCTTGGCTTGCACAAAATGGAGCTACAAAAATACGAAATGATATTTACAATGGTTTTTAGTGATGAAAATCACTATTTGTGTAGGGATTTTCTCTATTGATTTGTCATACATACCTTTGAGCTCCCTACTTGCTCTTTCTTCTTGTGTGCTCAACTCCTTGATGTCTGAAAAATTTAGATGGCCTACTTGCCAGATCTTCTTTGACTGCCATGTCTGCTTGTGCTGTCCCTTCGCTCTGACTCTCTTCGTCTTGTGGCTCCTTTGGTTCCCTGACTGCTGCCAACAATCATCAACATAAATCACATAATATCTTGAACCATTTATACTAAAATCCTTTGATGGTCCCCATACATCTGTGTGTACCAACTCAAGCTTCTCTGAATACATGAAACCATGCTTGGAATATGATTGCTTATGAGCCTTACCTAATTGACATGCCTCACATCTATATGTCATATGTTGAACTGCAACATTAGGCAATCCAAGCACTGAACCATTGTTAAACATATCCTTAATACCTCTTTCATTGAAATGTCCAAGTCTTTTATGCCAAAGATCTAACTCAGAGATCTTATGTCCTCCATAAGTAAACAAGGCATGACCAACATTACCTTGAATCTTCAATGTGAAGAGCCTTCCTTCTTTCTTCCCTGAAACAATTTGTTTATACCCATTGCTAGGGTCTTCCACAAAAACTCCATCATTAGTGAACCTTACTTCATAACCTTTTTCAACAATTCGCCCTACACTTATCAGATTCTTTGGAATTGTAGGAACATACAAGACCTTACTCAGGAGAGTACTTCCATCCTTGGCCTTCATTGATCCAATTGACTTCACACTGTGCTTAGTATTATCACTTGTTTGAACTACATGATTAGTTACCTTATTTTCCAAATTAGTCATCAAAGCTATGTTACCATTTAGGTGATTGCTACACCCTGAGTCAATGTAGAAGACTCTTTGGTCCTCACTTTGCCTTTCACAAGTTGCATTCATAATCAAGGTTGAATCCTCCTTCTGATCTGAAGCATAATTGTAGTAGGTATTATTGTAGGATTGACTTTGGAATCCTCTACCTACATTTCTTCCAAAGTAATCTCTACTACCTCTACCTCTGAAATTACCTCTTTGGTTTCTACCACCTCTTCCTCTTGAATTAAAATTTTGATTATATCCTCCATTATTCTGATTATTATGCCAACAATCATGAGCTAAATGATTTGTCTTACCACAAATCCAGCGAGCTTTTGCTCCATCTTTATTGCTTCTGCCTCTTCCTCTACCTTTGCAACCTCCTCTTCCTCTTAGGAAGTTGGCTTGTCTAGTTGTACCTTCTTCTTCATTTCCTTGTTGCTTGCCTTTGCTATTCTTCTTCTTATCCTTTGAATACATTGCTTGACCTGCACTCTTATCACCATCACCTTTGACATCCTACTCAAAAGTTATCATGTGTCCTAGCAACTGATCTAAATCAGGAGTAAAATGATCTAGTGACAACTCAATAGATAAAATGAATGGTTTCCATTTCTCATCTCCTCTCAAATATGTGAGGATTTTCCTTACCAATTTATCCTCCTCAATATCTTCATCAACTGCTCCTAATGCATCTGCAATGTCCTTCATCCTTGTTACATAATCAGAAATGGACTGAGAGGCCTTCTTGTTGAACGTGATAAACTTTGCCCTGAAAGATGCCTTCCTTGACTTTGTAGTGTTTTGGAAATGCTCCTCCAAAGCATTCCATACGTCACTTGCACTTTCAAGTCCTCTAATATGAGGTAGCAAGTAGTCATTGACTCCCATGTAGATAATGCTCCTTGCTTGAGCATCCTTCTTCATCCAAGTCTTCAAATATGAGAGTTCATCCCTAGTTGGAACACTAGGATCTCTGAATTCTAGTTTTTCTTCTTCACCTGTGATATAAACTATCAGGTCTTTGCTCATGAGATGAACTTCCATCCTCATTGACTAAGCTGGATAGTTTTCGCTATCCAATTTCTCTATCTGAAGAGAATCTCCCATCCTTTCTTCACCTATGTATTAAATTCTTCAAGATTTATGACGAATAAGTGTACCTTTAATTTGAATGAAGTTCCTTTTGATCTTCTTGATAGCTTCAGACCTCCTTCTCAATCTTTCTCTTTAAACGTTCACCTTTTGAACCTTCAAGTGTTGATTTTTGTATGACTGCAGCAGTCGGGGTCCTCCTTTCTTCTATTTTGATGATTCTTGCTCTGATACCACTGATGGAGAGTGTTAATCTCCAAAAGGACAAGCTATCCTTGATGTTAGAACACTTCTATATCAAGAATAACTCAAAATCTTTAACAATTTGGAGGATCAATACCAAATTATCAAAATTTTGAACTAACTGTGAAGAGAGTCACTACTCAGAGAGTCTGCTGCACAAAACTCACTCATTGACTAATCAAATGTGTACATTTTTTGATAAAACTTTTCACAAGGTGTGGGATAAAGATTGTTCACCTTCTCCAAGTTAAATCTTCTCAAAAGATTCATTAGATCTTGAGAAATGATCCAAACAATCTACCTATGTATGAAGCTGTCCTCTTGTAGAGTCGATTTTGACACCTGCAACGTCTAACACACAGTTCTTCCAAACTAGAACCCGTTTAAGCAAATGCTTTTGGCCATAGATGGCTTACCTTCCATCTTATATTTTGAATCCTCATTTGTGTAAAAATTTACACTGTGCACTGAGAATTGATCAATTCTTTGACCATCGAGATTGCGCCTGTTTCAGAAGACACTCAACACTTCTTCACATACAAATGTTCCTATACATAATTCTCTTAGCCTATTTGCAATTAGGCCGTCAAATCTTAAGCATAGAAGCATTAAATATGGAATTAGACATCTACAAAAGAATCCTTGAAATTATCAAACAAAGAAGGAGAAGACAATAAAATATCGGGTGCAACTTTTTCTTCTATTCAGAAAACTTTACATCTGAATGATGAAAGACTTCTTCCTCATAAAGTGTCTAATGACTATTACAACTTCTAATTCTTCTCATCTCTTGCTCTCTCATACTTGCCCTGACTTTCTACTTGTATATATAGGCATATATGTACAAGCTCATGACCATTACAAAAGGTATATGTGAGCTAACTACAAGTTTAATGTACATATGTATACATGTCGTCATTTCTTGAATGTGCATTATCTTCAAGATTCATAGTTTAATATTTTCTTCAATCTTTGACTTCAATCCTTCATCCAAAACATCAATTGGTGGTTGACTTGCACCAACATATCACTCACATTTGCTCACCACAATTGCTCACGATCTTCATATCCTCCTCACATCTCTGCAGGTTGACAAGTTAAGGAGGTGGTACTCATGCTTGGCCTACACCACATTTTGGCACCATTTCCAGGGAGCATTGATCAAGGATGATTGTTGTGATGGTAAGATCATAGATTTGTGACATTGGAAGGTAAAAATAGTAATTTTGTGTTTATTTTCTGATTTTTCTTCTCCATCTTCATCATCACTATCTTCATCCATCTTCATCTTCATAGACTTTTTTCATTTTTGAGTGCATTTTCACCTCATTTGTCATGTGTGGGAGTGCAAGAAAGAGGTAGGAAGTGCTTGGGAGTGAATGCACTTGTGCTTTTCACAATTTTTTGTACATTTGGGGCTTGATGCAAAAATTCAAAATTCTCTTTCTCTACCTTTGCCACCTCCTCTTCCTCTTAGGAAGTTGGCTTGGCGAGTTGTACCTTCTTTTTCATGTACTTGTTTCTTGCCTTTGCTATTCTTCATCTTATCCTTTGAATACATTGTTTGACCTGCACTCTTATCACCATCACCTTTGACATCCTGCTCAAAAGTTAGCATGTGTCCTAGCAACTGATTCAAATCAGGAGTAAAATGATCTAGTGACAACTCAGTAGATAAAATGAATGGTTTCCATTTCTCATCTCCTCTCAAACCTGTGAGGATTTGCCTTACCAATTTATCCTACTCAATATCTTCATCAACTCCTCCTAATGCATCTGCAATGTCCTTCATCCTTGTTACATAATCAGAAATGGATTGAGAGGCCTTCTTCTTGAATGTGGTAAACTCTGCCCACAAAGATGCCTTCCTTGACTTTTTAGTGTTTTGGAAATGCTCCTCCAAAGCATTCCATATGTCACTTGCACTTTCAAGTCCTCTAATAAGAGGTAGCAAGTAGTCATTGACTCCCATGTAGATAATGCTCCTTGCTTGAGCACCCTTCTTCATCCAAGTCTTCAAATCTCAGAGTTCATCCCTAGTTGGAACACTAGGATCTCTGAATTGTGGTTTTTCTTCTTCACCTGTGATATAACCTATCAGGTCTTTGCTCATGAGATGAGCTTCCATCCTCATTGACCAAGCTAGATAGTTTTCTCTATCCCGTTTCTCTATCTGAAGAGAATCTCCCATCCTTTCTTCACCTGTGTATTAAATTCTTCAAGCTTTATGAGGAATAAGTGTACCTTTAATTTGAATGAAGTTTTTAGTGGGATCTCATCTCTAATTTGTTTTCTTCTGAGAATATTGCACATCTCTTTGGAAGGTCTATCTACCTTACCAACCCACCATTCCTTAAAATAAATTTGAAGATTTTTCCTTTTGATCTCCTCCTCGTATCTTAGTCTTCCTCTGATGTTTTGGAGTCCCTTCTGAGATTGAATCTTCTCTTTATTAACTTCTTCTTCGAGTCTCTAGAGCTGGTGGTATAGGTTTTCTCTACGTCTTCGGTGGATGACATTGAGAGCCTTCGTGGTCCTATTTAAGATCTGACAAAACTTTTCCATCGTGTTTCTCCAAACTTGGCCAGAGAGGTGCAAAAGATGAAGGCCTCAAGCCAAGCATTAGTGATTTCTTGATGGATAGCGGGGAGTGAGAAGCCAAACGGCCTGGCATGAAACCAAGGTTCCTTGCGACTTTTAGATAGAGGGGGGAAGGTCAGCACCATTAGGTAATGGTCTGAGATGGTGAGGTCGAATCCTTGCGTTAGGGTGGGAGGGCCCCATTGATGGATGAGATTATGTGAAATGTAGCATCTCTCGAGTCTCGTTTTCCTCAAGTCCTCACCCAATTGAAGATTGGACCAAGAAAAACCATTCGGATCCTTGACTTCGACCAGATCCAAAAACAGTTTGGTTCGGTCCCATGTGTCCTTCTCCTGGCCATCAATGATGTGGCCCTTGTTGTTCCACCTATCACAAGAGTCTTCCACCATATTGAAGTCCCCACAAATCATGACATTATGAGAAAACAAGTCCAAGGAGGACTAAGTATCGATCCTCGCAGCAACCTCATTTGGAGCATATGTTAAACGTCGCTTGTCGTCAGAACCACGTTTAAACAGACTCTTCCAAGGCTTACCAAACACACTCTAGTTAATGTTCTCTCAGCGTACATCGCAGGCAATATTCAATACCGTAATACAAGATTACTTTTATCTAGCTTAAAGAACCGATCCAACACAAACTATCGTACACAACAGAGTCAATAACAGTAACTCACTCTGTATCGTACAGGTGCGGATAATCCACCAAAACAGAAGACGCAGGATGATTCAGAATTCTCAACCACACAGTACTGAACTATCATTACTGGAGTATGGGCTTCATTAAACCACTTACAGAACATCAACAAAACAGAGAGTCACAACAATACGCAGCATTATCGGAATAATCACAATGGAAACTACACAGAACGATTTGCTCAGACAGACAGTCTGGCGATCTTCTGGTCGTCTAGGTAAATCACAAACCGAACAGGTATCGATAAGCACACAAGACAGCGATGAGAACAGAATACTCAGAATTACTTAAAGCAAACCACAGCAACATTACAGATCAATCACCCAGACAGAGAGTCTGGTGATCCCACTGAGCGTCACCAAAGCGTCTCTTTTTCATTGATTTATAAAGATTACAAAACATCTTTGTAACAACCTTTCGTTCGTGCAGAATATGAAAAGATTCAGTCTTTACAATTCTAGAGAGTCGTTCTTTTCGTGTATCCAGTTGATACTCTCTTCTTTCTATCTCCTGGTTCTGAAATTGGATTGTCTTGTAATAGGCGTCACGCTCTCGGCGGGTACTTACGATCTCTTTCCGTAATTGTGCTTCCAAGGTCAATTTCCATTTAAGAATATTGTTGACTTCAGCAACATCAGATTTGCTTTTCTGGATTTCTTCAAAAGTGTGCTTTGCCAGGTCCGCCATTTCCTGTCCGTGTTGTACCACTTCATCGAGCTGTTGTTTGGTTTCTTCTAATAGATTGCCTAAAGCTACACGTGCATCTTCTTTATCTTGGATTATCTGCTTCAACTTGATTAATTCTGCATCTGCAACAATTAATAATTCTTCTTTTTCGTGGAGTGTTGTCAGTGCCGCATCTCTTTGATTGGTAATTGTTTCCTGGTCTGCAAGTCTAGTTTGCAACTCCTTAATCTGTTCAGTTAAATTATGAATTTCTGCTTTGACTTCAGCGAGTTCTTCCTGGAGTGGGCTAATATCGGCTTCTAGAACATCCACCTTATGTTGTAATTCATCCCGGATGTTATCTGCCACTTCCTTCATTTGTATAGGTAGTTGTTGCGATAACTGGATCAACATTTGACCCATGGATGCAAGCTCGAAAAATATCGGAATTGACGAAACCGGAATATGAGGACGGGGCTGAGATGAAGAGGCTGTGAGGAGCTGATGGGAATTTGGTGGTGAGTAATTTGGTGATGAGGATGAAGAAGCGGTAGGTTCCTCAGTGACAATGGGTGGGACAGGGACAATGGGTGGAACAGATGGAGAAGTTAGAAGAACAGAGTTAGGTTCAACTACCTTTTCAGTGGTTTGATACGTAGTATCTTCACGGTCGGCAACTGTATATTCCACTGCTCTAATCAGTTCTTCAAAAACTTCTTTAATTATAGGTTCTCCATCATCTTGCTTTTCTTGCTCAGATTGCTGTTTAGATTCTTCTTTTGACGAGCTCGTTTCAGAATCGGTGGTAGCATCCTGTTCTTGTTGCTTTTCTGAAGAAGACTGCGCTGATGAGTCATGATGCATTGATGTTGCAGTGTTATGGAAGGTTTCTTCTTCCTGTCCTTGTTCTTCTTTGTCATCTACTTTATCATTTACCGCAGAACCCTGTACTTCACTGTCAGATGAACTTATTCTAATTCTTTTCCGGCGAAGGAGGTGGAAAATCTCTTCGTCATCCTCTTCATCATCGTCCAATATTTGTGCAGACTCTTCATGGTGCAAAACGGGTCCTCGGGGTGGTGGTTGTGTTGCTAGAATGGTCGGAAATAGAAAAGATAGGATGTGCAACAGTCTCGACCTTGGCATATCTCCCTTATTGACCTGTTTGATGATTGAAACGCATTCCTTGTGAATGCGTCGGAAGTAGTATGATGCAAAATTTACAGGCTCTCTCGCAGCCATATCTATTGCCGAATAGAAAGGCCGAGAGATGCCATATGTGCGCTTTTGCAGATTTAAGATGGCAACTAAAAATTGGAGTGCTGATCTTTCAGGCTCGGGGCCACAGAGTATTGCATATTCATTGGATGAGTGCGTAGGGAATAATTGATTCATTGTGGCAATCGACAGATTTGGGCCATTTTCCCTACCTTGCAGAGAGAGCCGGAATGCATCAGAGAAGGTCTGGAGAGTGATTACGGTACGGGATGGCAGGGAAGTGATAGGCCAACTCTGCTGTGTAGCAGGTGTGGCAGCAATGGCGGCGATGATTTGTGCGTAGAAAGGATGGCAATCCACTGAATGCCAAGGCAATTCACCGAAATTGGCCAACCCACGGATGCACAGGAACTCACCTACATCAGCAGGGAGTCCTTCACAGAAGGCGGCAAAGTTTGCCAGAGCTTCCATGATGCACAGACAATAGCAAGCACGATAACACAACTGTGCAGGGTATACAGAGGGCACAAGCACACAGACCACGCAAACACAATAGCGATTAACAAGGAAACGAAAAAGGTTAAGTAGATACTTGATACCGAGAAGCAATTAAATTCATTAATCATCGCGCGATATTGAGATGATAACTTCATAACTGCGGTGTGCATGCATGAGCAGAATCGATAATGTAGGGCAGCTGTTGATCATACTTAGGTAGCAAAACGAGGATATTTACAGATTTATTTTATTAAGCACGCAAAAACAAAAAAAAAAGAAAATAAATAATATGAAAAGACGCCGAACACGTCAGCGAGAGTCAGATGCTTGATGATACGGCCGCAACTTTGAACCATTGATGACTTTCGGAAGAGGAATTCCAGTCAAAGTAGTCAACTGAAAAGTAGCTAGACCTACTTGTTCAGTAATCTGGTAGGGACCGAACCATCGTAACTTGAATTTTCCAGCCGAGCGATTTGATTTTGCATTATAAAATAACACAAGCTATCCTATCTTAAAAACTGGAGTTTTAAGATACCGGTCATGAGTACGCGCCTGCCTTAATTGCACTTCCTGAATAGTCAAAAAACTTTCCGAGCGATGCTCATCTAGTTCTCTGAGTGTGTCCAACCGAAATGATAAGGACTCTCCCGGTAACAACTTCTGAGTGATGGCCACACATAAACTAGGAATAACAACTTCCATTGGAGCTATGGTTTCCAGTCCGTAAGCCAATTTGAAAGGGGTTAGTCCTGTTGCTACCTTGTATGAGGTCCGATATGCCCACAATATTGCAGGTAACAGTTGATCCCACAATATTGCAGGTAACAGTTGATTCCAGAATCAGTTTACGAAGCATATTCAACAAAGTCTTGTTTGTACTTTCTGCTAAGCCATTTGCACGAGGATAATACGGTGAACTGAACTTATGCATAATCTGAAAAGAATGTGTGAGCACTTTCATTAAATTGTTAACAAAATGCATGCCTTGATCTGTCACAAGCTCCAAAGGTAAGCCAAAACGCGGGAAAACATCCTTCATTAGACACTTTGCCACCGAAACAGCTTTGGCGGACCGTAAAGCCCAAGCTTCTGCCCATCTGGTAGTGTAATCTGTACATGTTAGAATATAATGATTATTGCTGAGTATGGCTGGAGGTGTAATTGGCCCAATAAAGTCAAGACCCCACTTCTGGAAAGGTTCTAAAGGTAAGACAGGTTGTAGAGGGAAAAAATGGTGTTGTAATGGTTGTCCAGACCTCTGACAATTATCACATTGTTTGACAAACTGAGATACATCCCTGTACATAGTAGGCCACCATAGTCCGCTTTGCAGAATTTTTCGGTACGTTAAATCTGCTGCAAAATGCCCACCGGAAGGTATTGAATGTGCCAAATCTATAACTGAGTTTACTTCATGTGGGGGAATACAGCGAAGTAAAACTCCAGTGCGATCCACATAATACAATTCTCCAGCAATCAACCAAAATTTCCGACTGTACACTGCAATTTTCCTACGCATTGCAGGAGAAATCTGAGCAGGAAGACATCCATCAGTAAGAAAAGTTAATATCTAATCATAATATGTAGATGGCATAGGGGGTTCTGCCGATTCATCATTAGTTGGTTCAGTAACATAAATCGCGGGTGTGGTGTCATCTACACCGATCGGAGCTTCACCGGAATCTAAGCGAGACAGGAAATCTGCTAATGCATGTGAACTGCCGGGCCGATGAATTACTTCGTAATCAAACTCTTGTAAAAGTTAAACCCAATGCGCTAATCGACCACCTAAATGCTGTTGTCGTACCAGATAGACAAGTGCAGCATGATCTACATGAAAAGTAAATTTGCGGCCAAGTAAATAGTGCCTGAATTTCTTCACAGAATACACTAAACCTAGACATTCTCTTTCAATTACAGAGTAATTCTTTTTTGCAGGAGCAAGTCTTCTACTCGCATAGTAAACAGGCCGGAACCACTTATCAGTTTGTTGCATTAAAACACTGCCGATGGCGATATCTGATGTGTCTACAAAAACATGAAATGGGCGTTCCCAATCAGGAGGTTGTAGAATTGGAACCTGCATTAATAAGCTTTTGAGACGATCAAATGTTGTTTGACATTCGTGAGTCCAAACAAACTGTCGAGGAGTACTGGTTATTAATCTATTGAGAGGTATTGCCAAATGAGCGAGCCACCGTAAATGTCGACCATGCCACCTGACTTGACCCATGAATCGCATGACTTCTTTCGGCGTAGTAGGCACAGGTGCTTCTAACAGAGCTGCAATTTTATCTGGATCGACTTGTATGCCTTGTGCAGACACAATATGGCCAAGCAGCTTACCACATGAAACCGCAAACACAGACTTGTTTGGGTTCAGGCAGAGTCTGTATTCACGACACTTCTCAAAGCAACACCGTAAATGATACAGGTGTGCTACCATCTTACCAAATAAAGAGAAATCATCTAGATATACTTGCATGAAAGAAGTAAGATATGGGGAGAAGATTTCGTGCATACATCGTTGAAAAGTACTAGGAGCATTTCTTAATCCAAACCACATAACAGTACAAGCAAAAACACCCCAATTGGTAATGAACACTGTTTTTGGTATATCTTCCTCAGCCATTCTGACCTGATTATACCCACTATATCCATCCAGAAATGAATACATTTCATGCCCAGCCACTCTATCCAGCATTGTATCAAGAAATGGAAGAGGAAACGGATCTGGCACCGTAGCTGCATTCAGTTTCCGGTAATCCACACATATGTGTAGCTGCTTATTCTTCTTAGGGACCATAACAATGGGTGATATCCACTCAGCATGTTCTATTGGAACAATGAATCCAACTTTTAATATCCTATCAAGCTCTGCCTTTACCTGTGGTGTGTAGTTAGGATTCATCCGATAGCTGGGTTGTTTAATTGGTTTTGCTTCCCGTTTAAGTACAACTCGATGCTGATATATGCGAGGAACAAGACCCTTCATGTCACGGTAATCCCATGCAAAAACATCAGCGAACTCACGAAGTAACTGGATCAGATATGCTTGAAATACTTCAGACAATCCTTCCTTTATTTTGACAGGTCGTGGATTAACTTCATCCCCTAAATTATATGTGATCAACTGATCTTCTGGAACATAGAATTAACGAGGTTTTTCTGAATCATCGACTGATTGTAAAAGCTGTTGTATAGCAGTTTCATCCTTAGCAGCTGTTTCTACTTCTTCGGTCACATGCATCACCGTACAAACTGTTGGATTCCAGTGATCTACAACAGATTGTAAATCAACAGTCCCTAAGGAAATTAAATCTATGTTATTCTTCAAAAATTCTTCTTCTTCATCATCGGATAAACCATCTAGCATGTGAACTGGTTCTGCCACATAAGGTCTAGCATGTAGTTCACAGGGCTGAATAGCATCTAATTTTACCACATATTTTCGGTTATTGTCTTTGAAAGTGAGTTCCTGTGCGGACCAATCCTGTATAACCTTAGCTTGTTTCAGCCAAGGACGACCGAAAAGAAGGTTATAATCAAGACTAGACTCCGGTAGTTCTAGAACTACAAAAGTCATCTTAAAAGTGGTTCCTTGCAAAGTGATTGGCACATTCCGTACGAGTCCTACTGGATGGACTCTGGATTGGTCGGCCATTCTAACAAAAAATTGCACAGGTTCAATTTTGGTCCATCCTAACTTTTTACAAAGTGCTGCAGTAGCTATGTTTACACCGGACCCACCATCAATTAATACTTGAGAAATTTTATGACTTTTGTACCATACTGTAATTAAAGGAACCGAGTGATCCACCGTAGAGTCAGTTTTTGGTTGTACTGTTGCCATTGCTGGAATGCAGGCAGACTCAGGACTAAACTGTTGCTGAAACTGTTGCCGAACTCCTGGTACTAATGCAAGTAACTGGCCAAGAGGGAGAGTAATGGATGCTTTAGATAAAATCTCCCATGCCTAATCTACTTGCCTTGTACTTTTTACTGATTCTGAAGACGATGCGTTGGTTACTGGGATTGACTCTTGCTCTTGTGCAGTTTCTTTTGTAAGAGGAACTTGTGTCACCGGAATCGGGTCTGGGAACACTGTAGGTTCCTGGGTGGTCCATTTACTTGCTTTGTCATACATTCTTTGTTCTTCGCGGATGCCTGGTCTAAATATCTCAGCTGCTGGTTGTAGTGGCTTGCCGGATCTGGTCTGAACTACTGCATCTTGTGTTTCTATGGATGTGATATGAACCATATTTGTCATTGGGTTCTGGCGCTCCTTCTTCCTTTGATCATATTCGGCCACATCTTTAAAAAATCTTCGAATGTGTCCGAATTCACCACAGAAATGACAACGAGGAGGTGGCAAAGCATTACCTTCTTGTGGTGGACCTGTCTGCCAACGGTTTGCATTGTAGTTATTATTTCTCTATCCTCGATAATTCTGATAGCCTGGCTGCTGGTTGTTTCTCATTTGAGGAGGTACATAGTGATTGGTAGGCTGCCCTGGTTCTTGTATAATTGCATTTACTGTTGCTGTTCCCTGCACTTTGGCGTTGTATGCACAGTTTTTGGTGGAATGTCCGGTCATATTGCAGATAGCACAAAACAACTGATTGAGGGCACAAGTGGCACTTGTATGCCCTGAATTCTTGCACGTGGTGCAGTACATCTGTCTCATCCGATCTTCGACAACATTCTTACTCGCTTTTAACCATTCCAGGTCTTCTGTAAATCCTCCTACCTTATTCTCGAGCTGCAAAGCCATTGCAATAACCGCATCTAAGGTCATAGCTCCCACATAGCGGATGATCATAATCTATCTGAGCTGCGGAGTTAACCCATTGATAAACCATTGAGTGATGACATCATCCGGTAGGTTTGCATGGGCCGGTGGTAGTTGCCTCAAATGCGTTCGAAATAGTGTGGCATATTCTTGCACGGTCTGGTGCAGTTTCTGTTTGTTGTTCTGTAAATAATCAAAAATTTCTGCCGGGTTTTTCTTTAACCGGAATCTCTGCAGAAATGCATCCCTTATTGCTTCATAAGTCACAAACTGATTAAAATCATATTCTGTAAGCCATCTGGCTGCCTCATTAACCAATGTAGACTGGAATACAATAGCTTTGTATGCCGGATCAGGGGGATGATTTAATACTGCATAACTAATTTCAAAAGTACGTACGTGGGCATCAGGATCATCACCTAGAAACCCACCGAATTTGGTGTATGTCACTCCTGTTGGAGCCGGTCGGGGTGGAAATGGATGTTGTTGTTGCTGTTGCTGTTGTTGTTGTTGTTGTTGCCCACTCATCGTGCTGGCAGTTGTATTGTTACTATCTTCTGAGTCCCAAGGCTGAATATCTGAACCGTCAGAATCTGTATCGTCAGCCTATGCACTTTTCGGCTTGATAATATTGTTCAGTATCCTTCGGATTTCAGTTTCAAATAAGCTACCTTCCTCCTTGATATCAAATGTAGGGAAACTTACTCCGAATAGTGGTGACTGGAATGAAGATTCACTAGGAAATGGTAAACCGTCACCGGAAAATTGTGAACTCTCGGCAACGGGTACCGAAGTATCTTCGAAATTTGACGTATTTTCACCAGAACAAGGTAATGTTTCACCTTCACTGACTTCGTTGGCCAACACGCTTCTATCCTTAGACAAATTCGAATCTTGACCAGATGGTGTTAGGTCAATTGCATACTGCATCTTGGTAGATTATGGAGTGAATATATCTTCGATAGACTGTGCCACAATCGCACCGAAATCTGCCGAAATTGCAGGACGTTCCTCCAAAATTTTATCGGAATCGCTACTAGCGTTCTTCATTTTCTTGATAACTGGGTTAAACTTATCTGCCCTTCTTCCTCCTGGAGGCGTCCTTAGCAATTTAGGTATCGCCTAGGACTGTTGGTTTCTTCTATGCTTCAGGTATGATTCACCGGAACGAGTAACCGGCATATACTACGTTTTCAATACTTTGCGTACTATTCTTCCTTACGATCGATTCACAATCTATGACCAGTTTCACCATCAATCAATGAACAATTTGGTGCCACTTTCCCACAATTAGCTGGCAACACTCTTGATGCCATATTCGCACAGACAAATGGCAACAATCTGGTGCCACTTTCCCACAGACGGTGCCAGTGTTAAACGTCGCTTGCCGTCAGAAGCGCTTTTAAACACCTATTCGGGTTCTTGGGAGTGGAAGGGGTCTGTAAATAGAGGCCCTATGCTTGATTTTCCCCAAAACAACCACTTCATACACAACAATGTACTAATGTTCAAGCACTCTATCAAGAATCTGTTTACGCTTCACAATCTTACTATCTGTAAGCGGACTCTTCCAAGGCTTACCGAACACACTCTAGTTAATGTTCTCTCAGCGTACAGCGCAGGCAATATTCAGTACCGTAATACAAGATTACTTTTATCTAGCTTAAAGAACTGATCCAACACAAACTATTGTACACAACAGAGTCAATAACAGTAACTCACTCTGTACCGTATAGCTGAGGATAATCCACCAGAACAGAAGACGCAGGATGATTCAGAATTCTCAACCACACAGTACTGAACTGTCATTACTGGAGTATGGGCTTCATTAAACCACTTACAGAACATCAACAAAACAGAGAGACACAATAGTACGCAGCATTATCAGAACAATCACAATGGAAACTACACAGAACGATTCACTCAGATAGACAGTCTGGTGATCTTTTGGTCGTCTAGGTAAATCACAAACCGAACAGGTATCGATAAACACACAAGACAACGATGAGAACAGAATACTCAGAATTACTTAACGCACACCACAACAACGTTACAGATCAATCACCCAGACAGACAGTCTGGTGATCCCACTGAGCATCACCGAAGCGTCTCTTTTTCATTGATTTATAAAGATTACAAAACATCTTTGTAACAACCTTTCGTTCGTGCGGAATATGAAAAGATTTAGTCTTTACAATTGCCAATCCGGCGGCCGACTAACACATACATAGAGATCAAGGAGAATTGAAAGGGGGTGCTGAATGTAACCGCCATCCACTTATGGTTTCTATCTTTGCTGGTGTAGTCAAGCTTATTAGCCCAGAAGTGATTGATACCAATGGCCGTTCCACTAGAACCGCGCTGATGGGTTGTGGAAAACCACATATGGGACTGAGAGACGCCCTTAAGTATTTTTTGAAGGTCTTCTCCTTCAATTTTAATCTCCTGAAGACAGATGAAATCTGGGTTTAAGCTTATGTCTTGGAGCCATTGACCAATAATGGTGGCTCTTGTGGGGTTAGTTAGCCCCCTAGTGTTTAGTGAAATGATGATCATTTTCTTGCACTTCCCTCATTCCGAGGGTGGGACTTCTCTTTTTTCCTCTTGGAGTCTTCTTTCTTTCTTGAGGGGGGGTGGTCCCGACCATGCGCCTTCGGTTTAAGGGGCCTTTTCCAGGACATACCTACCAATTGTTTCCCCTTGCAGGAAGCCTCCTATGGGGGAGATGGAGAGGCCATTTCCTTTATTGTTGTTCCAATGATGGAACTTTCACTGTCCATATTGTCCTCATTACTTGTGGTGAATCCATCTTCTTTGCTAGTTATGTAGTCCTCTTGATTGACCTCATTAGAGGGGGACCACTCCAAGGTTAATTTACTTGTGCCTGCTAATTCATGGATCCCTCCCAGATAATCGAGCTCCTTAACCTCCTTCTCGAGGTTGCAGTATAAGTTATTGAGTGAATTTTCTGGTGTGCGGGTCTTCTCTGAAAGTCTCCTTGGGCTTGAGCTTCAGCTAGGGCTTGCTTTCCTTCTTCTTCTAACCTCTATAAACCCTTCTAAGTCGGTTTCTGGGATTCGGTCATCCTTCTCTTCCTCTTCCAAGGTTGGGCTGACCTGCTTCCCCTTGAGTGTTTGGGCTTTGCTGGCTGTTACTTGTTTATTCTTCTGCTTCAAGGGGCAATCTTTAATTCTATGGCCTTGTTGACCACATTGAAAGCAAGCATTGGGTAGATTTTTATAAGTGATCTCCTGAATCCAAGATTCCCCTTCACCCAAGTCGACAATAATTTG
This sequence comes from Ceratopteris richardii, assembly GCA_020310875.1. Taxonomy (NCBI): domain Eukaryota; kingdom Viridiplantae; phylum Streptophyta; class Polypodiopsida; order Polypodiales; family Pteridaceae; genus Ceratopteris; species Ceratopteris richardii. The sequence goes on from CM035410.1 coordinate 89,336,084, forward strand.
CGAGGGGAGAGGTCTGCTGAGGTCTGCTTCCACACACATTTGAGGATGCTAACGAGCATTAAACGCGTGTTTTGTGCCCTCATATATGAAACCCCCAACATCACCGTGCGAGGCCAGTGACTTGCCAATCGGAGAGACAATGTCCCACAAAAAGCCATAAAGGAAGTAAGGGAGATTGGGGAGCTCGACCGAGAGAGGGTATCAAAGAGGTTTAGAGTTGTTGGGCACAAAATCGAGGGCCCATTTGAAGAGGCACAGGGTGGCACGCCTGACTTGCCAGTCCTCGACACTGAGGGCCTGGAGTGCCATTTCTTCGTTCTCAAAAACTAGCAAGAGGTGTCTCCCTAAAAGGAATTGGCACTTACTCACTACTAAGCCATGAGGGAACCACTCTTTGTGAAACCATTGGCGCACTGTATCTAGCGAGGGCCTCGGATCGAAAACGAGGCAAGTTCTCTTGATTTCTTCTTGCGTTGAAAGGATCACCTCGCGATTAAGCGCAACCTATGGTGTCACCACGGTCTCTGAGGAGCTAAGGGCAACATCAGCCTCACCAGAGAAAACAGGAGGTAAATTACTTAAAACAAGGGAAGGCACCCCCACATCTATAGGGGGAGCCATTCAGAGAGAGGAGCTAGGACACCATATATCCGAACCGAAATGCCCACGCATCCTAGCCCGAGCTCCAGAAGGTCGAGAAGAGGAACCCTTGAACCTAATTCTTGCTCTTCTTCATCTTTTGTTTATTTTGCATATAAATATTATCCTTTTTTTTTTCTTACCTATTACTTAAACTAACCGCGAGAGACGGGGCGAGCCAAAAAAGCTAACACGAAGGGGGAAGGCTACAAAATGAACGAAACGGAGGCCTTCACCGCAGCAGCTCAAAATGCATCAAGCTTTAAATAGAATTCCACAATTCTTCATATCAGCAATGGCGCATCTCCGTCTCTGCTCCAAGAGCCACGAATTTCTTCTAACTTACGAATTACTTCTAACTTATGAATCTCCAGTTTTTGACAGGAAGTTTCAGGTATCTCCGTGAGCAAACTTCAATGTCAAAATCTGTCGCCTCGTTCCTTTCCGTGTTGCAAGTGTATTTGCAGGCCTTAACGTAAGCGTCTGCTTTCAATAATGCTGAGGTTCACTTGCAAGAGGATCCAAATCCCAATCCACTAAAAGCTTCGAAAGGATTTCTTCCAATCCAGTAGCACGCAATACAAAGCAAAAAACGTGAAACAAAGCGACCAGAAAAGCAAAACTTAGTTGTTCAACAAGCACTAAAGCGGACGCTTGACCCGAGAAAAACGCTGAGAGAATCGCTGAAAAAGTAGGCTTCCCATGGGAAGAAATAGTAAAGCGAGTGGTTGACCCGCGAAAAACGCCGAGAGAGTCGCTGGAAAAAAACGCTTGCAAACAGGATCGTTTACTCCGAAACAAGCGAAGAGAAATGGAAACATTTTGTCCGAAATGCGTGTCGACAAAATCATGACGGCCGTTCAAGGTTGAAACACGAGTTGCTGAGAAACGATCTTCAAACACGATCAGCTCCAGGCTTTGCATAGCACTCAAAGCTGAATATCCCGAGAACTGAACTTCTAGCGGTTTCTCGACCGAACTTCAATACTCGGATCCTTAAAAGAATCAAGAATCAAAGGGGATTTGGATGTTCACCACACCCTTAACAAGAGATGGTGCCTTGCTTGGACCAAACTTCGGTGGGAGCTAAAATTCATGTCTATTTGGCACCCCTTAATTGAGGTCAAAAAGTCCGTTCTCATGTGGCAGATCTTGCATAAAGGAATCTGGACCAATGCAAGGGCTAACAAAATCTGTGGTGTGCAACCATGGTGCAAGCGTTGCCATCGGTGCATCGAAGATTTAGCTCACATGTTCTTCGACTGCCCCAAGTCCCATGTTATCTGGCATCACATGTCCCGAGTTTTGAGACTCACGAGTCAAATCAACTGGCAACAAGTGATGTTGGGTGAGGCGATCGGATGCTCATCGAGGCTGTGGAATGCCATCAGAGGTGAGGCTCTCTGGAAGATTTGGAGAGAGCGCTGTGCCGTCAATTTTGGCCAAACTCCTAAGGAATGGTCGATCGAGAAATCCTTGTTTCTCCTTGGTAAAAGAATCTCCCGTGTCAAGAGATCGCCACCGTTTAGACATCACTGTATTTATCTCCTCGAAAGCAACAAGTTGAAACCCAAATGGGTCCCACATGAGGGTGATGGTAATGTTATCCGCCTCATTTGTAATGCCCTGTAGCTTGCCATACTCCTCCCCTGCATTGTGGGATTTGGGGGGTCCCATGGGCACTAGTCCCATTCACTTGTAACTTTTTCTCTTTATTATAATTAAAGTCCGGGAGATTAGGCTAAGGCCGAACTTCCTTTAAAAAAAAAGCATCACGATCTTCTAGTGCTTGCAAAGAGCTCCACGATCTTCTGCTTCGCCCGACCATCTTTTCTTAAGCGCGTGTTTGGAAGCCCGTGAAGAAAGGCACACGAGACAATCTTCTACTGTTTGCAAAGAGCTTCACGATCTTCTGCTTCACATATGTGTAATTGTATGTAGGTGTATGATTGAGAATTAAAGTCTATTGTAATTGTTTGACTATACATTGATTCTTATTTCACAATAGTATGTGTAATTGTATGTGTGTGTATATGGTATGATTGAGAATTAAAATATATTATAAGTGTTTGACTCAACATTGATTCTTACTTCACAATAGTATGTGTAACTATATGTGTGTGAATAATTGAGAATTAAAATCTATTGTGCTTGTTTGATGCAATATTGATTCTCATTTCACAATGGTACGTGTAATTGTACGTGTGTGTATGATTGAGAATTAAAATCTATTATGATTTTTTGACTCAACATTGATTCTTACTTCACAATAGTATGCATGTACATGATTGAGAACTTTAATTGATAGAAAATGTAAATATATAAATCAATAGATTTAAAAACTTTAAGAGAGATTTAGAGTAGTTTGTATATATGTTAAGATATATATTTTCTCTAGATCTCTTTGGGCAAAATACTCTCCCCATGTATCCCATGGGGATTGAACCCAAGACCTCTTCCTTCACATCCTTGAGACTTAACCACTAAGCTAAGTGGATCACTTGTTCACAAGAGCACAAGACCTCCTAGTAAGTCTATACTCGAGATCTTTGGTCATATACACGGATGACCAAACGGTGTCCGATTTCAGATCTGTCTGAACCGGCCAGACCCTTGGATCGTAGACTTACTTTATTACATATGCCTTTTGAAAAGCTAGATTTTCTCGAGCCTCATCTTAAATGGATGCAAGAATTTGTATCATGTGGGATTCCTTTCAATGTCGTTCGTAATCCTATTTTCAAACATGCCTTGATGTCAACTGTACGAAAAGGATTCACCATGCTAGATTACAATAAAATGCGAATAGATTATGTAGATAAAGTGAATAAACGTATTGAAGCTATTTTCAAGTGAACAGTGCTTGATTATGTACCCAAGTATGGATGTACAATAGCATTGGATGGATGGACAAGTTAGAAGAAGCCATTGATTAATGTCATGGTTATATGTCCAAAGGAAAGCTTGTTTTTGGAAGCTATTGATACGTCTCTTAAAGAGAATAAGTTCAGCTTTTCTTGTAAAGACATATGAACATGCTATATCGTGCATGGGTGGTCCTAAGAATGTGATTGAGATAGTGATTGATAATGCATCTAATTTTCAAAGTGCTGGAATTGCAATTCAAAACAAGTATGAAGGCATTACATGGGTTCCACGTGGATCTCATACACTAAATCTATTATTGAAAGATATAGGTAGAATTTTTCATTAAAGAAATTTTATTAGATGCAAATCATGTGGTCAAATTTATTAGAGAGCATCAATTGTCATATTTGCTCTTTCATTTAAAATCTCCCAATAAATCACTTCATATCTTTTGTGCTACACGATGTGCAACTGCCTATATTGTGCTTAGTGGATTATTCAAAGTCAAGTCAGCTCTTGTAGAAATAATTCTTGATCAGAGATGGGAGGCATAGCTAGAGAAGTATCCTTTTATCAAGTTGTGGCTTCAAAGTGTACGTCTCTAATACAATCACAAAAGTCTTGGCATAATCTTGAAAAAATCATCGGTATCACTTTACAAATTGTTGATAGTAATAAGTTTGTGATAGGAAAACTTTAGTGGATTATTTCAGAAGCTATTCAAAAAGAAAAAGACTTTAATCAATTTCAATACGAGAAAACAGAGATTGTATCATTAGCAAAGAAAAGATGGAAGCAAATGCATACTCATTTACATGGAACAATGCTCTTCTTGGTTCCAGCATTTTACCTCAATGGTCAAGCGTCAAATGAAGAAGTCATGTAAAATTTCAAAACCGCATGTCAATTATTACTTCGAGGTACAAATGTTCGAGATACATTCCACCAAAGAGTAGCTTATGTAAATCGAGAAGCATGCTTTGGAGATCTATGGCACATTAAAGTGATTCAAAAACATCCACCTCCTATATGGTGGAAAGAGTATGGAGGTGAAGGAATTGAGTTGCAACATATAGCTATGAGAGTGATTTTAGTAATAGCCTCAAGTGGTAGTTGTGAATGTAATCGGAGTGCATATTATTTTCGTCATTCAAAACAAAGAAATCACTGAAGTGTATCACATGCCAATGATTTGGTGTACATTTTTTGTAATATGCATTTGTTACATGCTCCAACCAAGATAGCTTCTACAGTAGCACAATAAACTTTTGGAGAATTTCAAACTCATGAAAATTGAACAAATGACTCATGGAGTGATCATGATATAGATTTAGATCACAATGATGGTTCAGACATGGAAGAAATAGATGACATAGTACCTATCATAGATCATGGTATTGAAAATGAAGAAAATTATTTAATTTGAATACTTTGATTAGATTTAATTGCAAAATCAATGGCTTTATAATATAATTATGTCTTTGATTACAAAAATAAGCTTGTATATTTAGTGTTTTGTTGATTGAATAATTCATCGGTAGTGAACCGATCAAAAGATGATGATGCCTCTGAGAGTCTTCCCTATCTGCTCTCATATCCATCGACAGATATTTGTAAAACTTTTAGTTGATTTTCTAAATCATCAAACCTCTTTTGTTCATCATCAATTGTTATTCGTAATCTAGGAATTTCTAATCCTTCATTGTATAGTTCTCCTTCGTGTGATGATAAAACATGGATAAGGTTATGTTCTTTAGGTAGCACAATATAGGGCTACTTTTGAGGAAGATGGCCTTCATTTCCTTGATTACAAGATTTTGCTTGATTTTGAGGACGACCCAAACCTATACTTGCATTCTTCAGGGCATCATCCCAATCTACACATTGATGAAGCATATCTTGTACAAAAACTTTCTGAATGAAATATAGTGCTTTTTAATTATTATTTGATAATGATCTCTCAACTTGCACAAAGCATTGAAGTAGACTTTCTGCTAATCCTTTATGTTGTAAGTCAAAAAGCTTTAAGGGTGTTGTTTCTTTTGCCCTTCTTATAACTCAAAAGAGAACATCATGAACAAAATGATTTGGAAATAGATGTTTTACTTCTTTCATTGATAATGGTTCTCCTTCTAATCCCTCTGGCTCTAAATTGTGGTGGAATAAAAATTCTTAGACAAAACCCTTTGAGATTTAGCATGATCAAGGTCATTATTCACATCTGAATTCTTGCTATGTTTTCCTTTCAAATCTGCAAAAGAAAAACACTAACTTTACCTTAGAAGAATCCACATAACTCAAATGAATCCACCTCATTTAATCCAAATAAATCAAAACGATATCACTTCATCTACTTCACATAGTTCAAATGATACCACTTCATTTAATCCACATAATTAAAAATCCACTTAACGAAAATGATACCACTTCATTTGATCTGAATAGTTCAAATGAATCCACTTCATTTAATCCACATAATTTAAATGAATCCACTCAAATGATACCACTTTACTTAATCCACTTAGCTCAAATGATACCACTTCTTCAATCCACTTAACTCAAATGATACCACTTCATTAAATCCATTTAATTCAAATGAATGTATATCATTTAATCTACATAGTTCAAATGATACCACATCATTCAATCCACATAATTCAAATGAATCCACATATTACAAATGAATCCGCTTCATTTCATCCACATAATTTAAAAGATAACACTTCATTTCATCCGCATTATTCAAATGATACCACTTCATTTAATCCACTTAACTCAAATGATACCACTTCATTGAATCCACATAATTAGAATGTATCCACAATATTTAATCGAGTTAATAAAAATAAATCTATATCATTTAATCCACATAGTTCAACTGAATACAATTGTTTTCAATATGGTCTTAATCCATCTTTCATGGATATCTTTAAACCATAGTGACTTGGATTTGAGAATACTCTTATTAGTTCATGTGTGTCTACTCTTTTTGACACATATCTATCAAAAGCTAGTTTTAAAGCATATTTGAACTTGTAAATCCCATTTTTATCAATGGGCCAACTATTTAAATAAATATATTTCAAGAGTTGCCATAGGAGTATTGAAATCATAAATGTCTCTTGAATTTTACTAAAAGGTGGAGGGCTAGTGGATATACATTTGGTGTGCAATCCACTAGTACCTTTGACTCCATTCATTTCTATTTGATATTTCCAAATCAGGTAGCTTCGGATAACCTTTTTTTTGTTCGTAAATATGTTGCTCTACCAAAATCACATAATCTGATATAAGCATACTGAGCTTCAAAATGCAACAAAATACTGCCTAGATGGATATCATTGTGGTAAGTATTACAAGTGTATAAAAAAGATATTGTTTACAATAATCCGTTGATCAACTTCCAAATGTTTGTCTTCATGGTTGTTATGTATCCTTCTGTGTCTTTAGTAACTCTGCTTCATGGTACATTTAAGTACTCCTTTTTCATTTTCTCAATCCACTTGTGTAATGTACTGCCATTCCACAGTTTGAAAATAAGACACACACTTTTGCTATGGTGCCAAGCTTATCCAAGTGGACTAATATTTGCAGTGTGTGTAATAGATAAAACTATGGCTTCATTCATGCCTTCATTCTCTCGTGTCTATATGTCAGCACCATGTAATTTGATATTTTGTTGATGAATCTCGCCTGGGTTATTCTGACTTTATGGATCATTCCATATTGTTCTTCCCCCTCAAGAGTTGCAGTTTTGAAATGAATAGATGAATTTAGGAGCACACAAAGATCATTCGATGTTTGATCTCCCATATTCACATGTGCATCTCTTGTATTTGGATCTACCAATGGTCTTTGTCCATAATTCGTGTTTGATCTCACTCAATTTTATGTCTTCATTGTTTGGTAATGTAAATAAAAAAAATTTGATTTTTTCAATGAATCGAGGCATTTTGCTGGTATACAATGATGATGACTGTTCTACTTTGATGATTTATTCAAAGATAGGAATAAGCTCTTTGGAAATTTTCTCATCTAATACCTGTGCTCCACTTGACACACCGCCAAATTTATCTTCAGTGTTGATATATGTTGTTCTAGATAATTGCTCAATAAAATCTTTGTAATTAGATATGTCCATTGCTAGAGTGATTTGATCTTTTCTCATTCCATACATGTAGCAGCACACAATTGCTCATGCTTATTTATTTTACTTGGCATCTGTGCAAAAATGAAAAATTGACTATCAGACTATCAGAATCGATATTAAAACTTTAAAAACTAATCTAATTCATAAAAGAAATAATAAAAAATATGTCTCATAAATAAAATGATAGATACTCAAATACATTTTAAGTACACATATAAATAGATACATCAGTAAATGTATGGATAGATAAATCAATAGTATGTGTAGAGAAACCATAGCAATATGGATAGATAGTTAGATAAGTAGGTTTATAATTAAATAGAAAGTGTAATTATAATCTTGAAGTGAATCTATGTAACTATTAAGAATGTAAGAATCAAAGAATGAGGCATTCATAATAGTTCATATACACTCACTATACTATATGTGAGTCTTGTCACATGACTGTATATAACTGTTGTGATAGTAAGAGTCAAAGAATCAGACAATCACAAGAGTTTTTATACACCTTATGACCTACACTATCTATGCTCATAGGAATATGAGTGACTATTGTGAAACTAAGAGTCGAATAATCAGACAATCACAATAGTCCCTGTACACTCACTTTACTGTTGAGAGAGTAAGAATCAAGGTGGCGATTCAAACAATCTCAATAGATCTATTGCTCAGTCCCATACTAATGTGAGAGTAAGAATCGATGTAGCGACTTAGAGAATTACAATAGTGGTTTATTTTAAATTGTATTCATCAATCTATATAAGTAAGAAATGCTTTCGCGAGTCGAACATGTATACAATCGATGATTCAAAAACATAAAACCAATTATATAAATACAAATCAGACATATGTAAGAGACACATATGCAAATCATAAAATATGCATGATACAATGAACAGAACAATAAAATAAACAATAAATAAAAAATAGATCAATATCTCAATGCTATGGTGAGGAAAGGGCTCTATGAAAGAAATGGTAGTAGTAGAGCTCTATAGACTAGCAAACAAGCATGTGTGGAATGACCTTTTTGATCGAATGTAAAAATATATATTTTTTTGCTTGGAAACAAGTTTTTGATCAAAAGCGCTTTCGATCAAAAAGTTTTTGACCAAAAGAACTTTTGATCGAGGGTCCTTTTATTGAAATCATGTTCATGTCCATTGTTTCCTTGTTTATTTAGATAACCAAGAATAAAACAAACATATTAAATATTTTTCAATTATTCGATCGAATAAATGCAACCTAGATCGAGAGTAATTTATCACTCAGAAGTAAAGACAATTTGATCACAAGTCCTCAACATGTTGTTTCCTTAAGATCTAGGATTCTTTATTTCTCAAATGATGTAAATTCACTTCAGTATTCAAGAGAGGAAAATGACCAATATAAGGATGTAGTCTTGACTCTTCTAGACAAATGGAAAGACTAGCATCAACTCAAAAAAATCCTTGAGTCCTACAAATTCCTAGGCTTATCCCTTAGGTCAAAAGCCTACAAGTGGTGAATGACCTTCAAGGAACCTTAGAGGACTTTTCAGACTTGAAAGGAGTTTCAAGACCTCTTTAGAAAAGATTTATTTCTAGAGAACGAAAAAGAGTTCTTTCTAGAGAACAAGGAGGAATGTAATCAGGAAGAGCGGGACAAGGTCCTTCAATGAGGAACTACCCCCTCCTTATACATTTTTCAATATAGAGAAATAGTTCTCAAGCCCCAAAACTTGGATGATTTCCATAAAGTAAGGTGCTTTATTTATGGCATCGATAAGGAAATTAAACATGAAGTGAAGAGAAGTTCCCCTAAGAGTCTCGAAGAAACAATAAACTTAGCATAGATCTAAAAGCATCATATTAAGACTCGGGCACAAACACTTCGTCCTATCAGGAAGAAGAAAAGCTTTAAAATAAACAAATGGAAATTAAGCACTTTTCAAAGAGAGGATTTCAAGACTCCTTGACTTTCATAGCCAAGACTTGACCCTAATGTATGGGAGAAGGCAAACAATGGAAATCTTTGATTCAAGTTCTTAATTCCAAGACAGTTAAGTAAATGTGTACTCATAGGGTGCAAAAAAAAAGCCGTCAATGAGAAAAAAGGGAAGACGAAGTTAGGAGTCCACTTGGTCCAAAAGTTAAACATTGAGAATAGTAAAGTTTGGAAAAAAGTGGGTCCAAAATTAGTTTGGATAGCATGATTTAGTCAAATTCCATTCTTGCATAAGAGGGCAAAGGTCGAGACTCATGGAAAATGACTTGACCACCCATAACATCCTTTTATACTCACTAGTGAAGAGATTCAAGTTGCCCTAGCCAAAGTCTCCTCATCAATATGTACTGTCCATGATACATGGACATGATAAGAAAGTTTGTATACTATGATCTATGGTCACGAAACGGAGTTTCAAGGGTACAATAATAAACTTGATTTTGATATGATGCATATGGAAAGAACTCATGCATTGTTGGGTAGATAATTTCTATGGGATTTACGAAGGTCACTAAAGAGGAATTAACTTCTGAATATTAAGCGGAGCAGTTTAGCTTAGCCTAAGCTCCGCAGTTTAGCAACGCCTAAGCGGAGCAGTTTAGCAATGCCTAAGCTCCGCAGTTTAGCTGCTAAGCGGAGCAGTTTAGCTTTGGAATATGGAGTAAATGGTATTATTCATTACTTGATTTAAGGGGAGCATGATGTGCCAAGTACTCCCTGATTTCAAGCATGGAACTCAAAAAACTTATAAATACTCATAGAGAGTAAGTATAGATGATACTTCAAACTGATGTACGTAATTTATATAATATAAATTCAGTTCTCTTTATCTCTTGTTAGATTTATTTAGACCACCATGGTCTACCATTGGTCTACCTACATTTGGTTGAGGACTAGAGCTAAGAAAAGCCAAGGCTATTTCATGAGTCTTTAAGGTTATTGCATCTCCTTAGAGTGGCCATAGGAGGGGTTTTTAAACCAAAGAGAAGATTCCTCATGTGTTAGGGGCAAAGGCTATTTAGGTTTGCGAGGTGAGTGGTAGGTAGATAATTGGGATCTTTAATTTGATATTAGAGCTTTTGTGAGAGAGAGGGCAAGTCAATGTGAATAAGCCACTCCACCATCTTCTTGAGAGTTTCTTGTAGGAAAACGTTTGGGGAGTGAAGTCGAACTCACATGTGGAGTATTGATGAGAACAAAAAAGGAAATCTATAATCCTCGTAGAGCCTAGGGGCTATGTTCTTGGAGTGCATGTAGATGAGGTTGAAGCTCAATTCAAAAGGTTTTTGGATGAGTCCGTCGGTAGAATCACACGAAGAGTAGCCGCAAGGTAGGCCACCACTTGATTCACACAAGAGAGCATGGCTGGCACCGATGGGCTGCCAACCGTGGGTTGTTGCCCATCTATTAAGGGAGGAGAAGAGAATTTATTTTCTCTCTCCCCTCATGAACAAGAGGTATAGGGATTGTGTGTGCCTTTAAAGTCTTTTCAAGTGACTAAACCCACCGATATGGGATAAAAGACCCATGCATGCATGCTCTTTAGAGATGGAGCGGCTCGGAGAGAGGGAGAAGGACCACAAAAGCTTCTCATATGCTCATTGCATGGTCATCGAATTCACTACCTAGTATCATTTAATTGACCATATTGTAAGCTAGGGAGGTCCAAAAAAAGAGATTTTAAATTCTATAGAATACTTTCTTAGAGATCATCTGTATGAGACCTTTAAATTGTCTGAGAAGGAATCCTAGCTATGCTCAAAGTCCTTAATGGTTCATTTCCTTTATTTAGTTCGTTTTAAGAGTGTTTGCACTTCATAAGCAACCATTTCTGTTATAATTCACTTTGTTTGGGCTTATCAAAGAGAAACGGGGAGATGAGTGATTGTAAATTAATCTTGATGGAAGAGGAAAGAAATCATTTTCAAAGTTGATTTTTTATTGAAATCAAGAAGTCTTTTGAATAATTTTCCTTTTTCATGGGAATGACTTTTATATATATCTAAGGACATAAACTCCTATGCATCATAGATGCAGATAGGAAATTAGTAAAGTGAAACTATTTTCTATTCCATCGTTTCATTTTTCTGTTGGAAAGCATACATTGATATAATCAATTATACACGTAACTTTCTAAAAGGGTAATCATAGGATTGTACAGGGTGAATATATCTATTGATGGAAGAGCAACTATTGAGGCATAAACATGAAAAGATATTTTAATAATTTGAATGCATGCATAAGGAATGAAATGAAAAACTAAATCATTAAATGATTGCTTCATCCCTAGTTTCATGATTGAAATTGAATTCTAAGTTCTTCCTTTAAAAAAAAAATTCATAAACTTTCAACACGAGAATCATTGATGACTATATATTAATGAAGAGGAAAATATTAAATTATGTTGTGCATGAGAATTATTGATGAATATAGACTAATGAAGAGGAAAATGAAGAGGAAAAGATTGAATTAAATTGCATGAGTCTAGAAGAGGAGGCAAAAGTACTTTCTACAATTCAGGAGTATCTCAACAACAGACTGATAAGATCGAGGTATTCACCATTTGTGGCCCTAGTGCTCTTGGTTAAAAAGAAAGATGGATTTTTTAGAATTTGTATAAACTACAGCCTTGAATAAAGTAAAAATAAACCAAAGATATCCGATGCCTCACATCGATGATATTTTAGATGCACTAAGAGGTGCTATTGTCTATAGTAACATAGACTTAAAAAGTGGTTATCATCAGATAAGATTTAAGGATGATGATGTACATAAGAAAAATTTTGATACTAGATTTTTTTATTATGAGAATCTTCTAACGCCTTTTGATTTAACACATGCTCCACCTAATTTTATGATGCTCATGAATGATATTTTTTATCCTTTTATTGGTCAATCTATAGTTGATTTTGAAGATAAAATGTTGGTCTACAGTAAAAGTTTGAAAGAACATGAATGTCATTTATGTACAGTTTTAAAGATGGTGAATGAGAATACTTTGTATGTCAACCCAGAGAAGCTAGTGACAATGTAGATGGTTTAGCTTTAACTAAGATGGTAGACCAGTTACTTTTGAAAGTAAGATTTTTTTTTTTTTGGTCTCAGAGAAACTCGTTGATCCATGAACAAGATCTATATGCAATAGTTCATGCTTTAAAGATTTGTAGACACTCTCTATGAGGGGCAAATATTGGCAAGAACAATATGGTTGTAGATACAATATTCCATATTCTGCATCAGATTAGCTTTACATATCTAGATAGCGATTTAATTCAAGATATCAAAGGCTCACAAGTAACAATAAGTAAGATATATGAAATCTCCTCCCAAAATTTAATTCTCTTTATAATAGATCTAGAAGCATGCATGTTAATAGGAATCCAATAGTGCTTAAGTGAATATAGAATTTTCGAAACAAATATTTTAAGAGAGTAAGCAATACATACTAGTGTTCCACTTTTCCTTGCTTATCTTGATTGATACGTCCATCATATTAAATAGAAATTCGTTTAAGCTTGAATAAAAGATTATCACCTACAATTTTCACCTCTTGTGAACAAATGATATTAGAAAAGTAGAGAAGTTCATGCAACCACTTCTAAATGACGTGTCATCCCCTTTCAAAGTAGGTTGATCGCTTGAGATATACAAAGTAGGTTGTTGAACATGTCATCTCCTTTCAAGATATATTTTCGTGTACTACTTTAACCCATTGACATCATGATCAATCATAGAGCCATATAAAAAAAGCAAAGCCGTTTTTCACAGAACTCCTCAATCTTTGCAGAACCAATACTTAGAAACCATCGAGCATCAAGCTATAAGAACAAGCAATGAAGAAAGCATAGCATGATGGTAGAGCCAAGTAAGAACTTATAGTTCGAATCTTCTAGACTTTTCTCTAAGATTATTCCATGTTTCTTGTATGTAGCTTGAAAATATCTTGTGGGCCAGCCTAAGGGACACCTTGGTCATCTTGGCTATACCTAGAGCCTAGGTTTTGGGTTCCTTTTGTGTAGGGTTGAGTAACCTTGAATCATGCGTATGCTTTTTCTTTGTGTGGTCATCTTGTATATTAGAATATTTTCGATTGCACCCCTTTGGGGGTTCTACTATAGTCTAGCAATAGTCAATATTTTGTGGTCAATCTTTCAACGAAGTCTAGCATAGAGATCTCACTCTACCACTCACGTGTGATGTGAGCCTACAATGATCATAGAATCAGATTTAATTTGCAAATAATATATAATCCATCATTATCTCCACCAACTTCTTTCATAGACTACAATCATTCGTTTGTGGTTCTCGAATTTGATAGAAGACCGATGTGATATATGCCATTCATGATTCGAGTCAAAATTCTTTCATGGTTGTTGTGAAAATCACCCTTTTTAAGCCGCTTGATTCAATGAATGGCACTAATGTTGACGAGTGAGACCAATTTTTTCCAATGTGAACGGAATTAATGAAAAAATTTTATGGAGAAAAGATGTGTGATGGAGATGGGTAGAATATTGACCCCAAATGTATACATATCATAGTTTTGAGAGTCATGATAGGTGGAAAGTGAAAAGCCTTATTCGATGCTCAATAATAATTTTCAGAAAGAGATGGAAGAGGGTACACTTTTTCCTTTTTTTCTAAACGGTAGTTTCTCAAGATTCAATTAATAAAAGAAGAAATATACAATGAATAGGCTTAGTGCCCTTGAGATCCATGTATCTCAGAAACCATGGGTATAATGGTCCAAAGGCTATGATAGACCACAATGGATAGGATATCTAGAATTCCATGGGAGACAAAATGTTTTTAAAGAGAGTGTCAGAGCAACCAACCCACTTAGTTTTAATCTTGTTGTTTTCCAAGACAAACGACATAATTTTCACTATCGTGAATGACTTCATACACATACAACCCGAATGTGTGCATTGAAGTAGACTTTTTTCTAATCCTTTATGTTCTAAGTCAAAAAGCTTTAAGCGTGATGTTTCTTTTGGCCTTCCTATAACTCAAAAGAGAACATCACAAACAAAATGATTTGGACATAGCTTTTTTACTTCTTTCATTGAAGATGGTTCTCCTTCTAATCCATCTGGCTCTAATCGTGGTGGAATAAAAATTCTTAGACAAAACCCTTTGAGATTTAGCATGATCAAGGTCATTATTTGCATTTGGAATTCTTGTCATGTTTTACTTTCAAATCTAAAACAAAACACTAATTTATCTCAGAAGAATCCACATAATGCAAATGAATCCATATCATTTAATACACATAATTCAAATGATACCACTTCATCTAATCCACATAGTTCAAACGATACCACTTCATTTAATCCACATAATTCAAATGATACCACTTAATTTGATCCACTTAACAAAAATGATAGCACTTAATTTAATCCACTTTACAAAAATGATACCACTTCATTTAATCCACATAATTCAAATGAATCCACTTCATTTAATCCACGTAATCTAAATGAATCCACTCAAACGGCACCACTCTACTTAATCCACTTAACTCAAATGATACCACTTCTTTAATCCACTTAACTCAAATGATACTACTTCATTCAATCCACTTAATTCAAATGAATCCATATCATTTAATCCACATATTTCAGATGATACCACATCATTTAGTCCACATAATTCAAATGAACCCAAATAATTTAATCCACATATTACAAATGAATCCACTTCATTTCATCCACATAATTGAAAAGATACCACTTCATTTAATCCACATTATTCAAATGGTACCACTTCATTTAATCCACTTAACTCAAATGATACCACTTCATTTAATCCACATAATTCAAATGAATCCACAACATTTACTCAAATTAATGAGAACAAATCTATATCATTTAATCCACATAGTTCAACTGCATACAATCGTTTTCAATATGATCTTAATCCATCCATCATGGATATCTTTAAACCATACCGAGTTAGATTCCAGAATACTCTAATTAGTTCATGTGCGTCTACTCTTTTTGATACATATCTATCAAAAGCTTGTCTTAAATCATATTTGAACTTGTAAATCCCATTTCTATCGATGGGATAACTATTTAAATCAATATATTTGAAGAGTTTCCATAGGAGTATGGAAATCATAAATGTCTCGTGACTTTTACTAAAAGGTGGAGGGCTAGTCGATATACAATTGGGTGCAATCCACCAGTACTTTTGACTCCACTCATTTCTAGTCGACATTTCCAAATTAGGTAGTTTTGGATAACTTTTTTTTGTTGGTAAATATGTTGCTCTACCAAAATCACATAATCTTATATAAGCATGCTGAGCTTCAAAATGCAACAAAATGTTGCCCAGATGGATATCTTTGTGGAAAATATTACAAGTGTGTAAAAATAATATTGCTTGCAATAATCAATTGATGAGCTTTGAAATGTTTGTCTTCATAGTTATTATGTACCCTTCTATGTCTCTAATACCTCTGCATCATGGAGCACACAAAATGTTCCAAAATTTTTCACTTCTGCTTATTTATTTTACCTACCGTCTGTGAAAAAGTAAAAATTTGACTATCAGACTATCAGAATTGATATTAAAACTTTAACAACTAATCTAATTCATAAAAGCAATAATAAAAAATAAGGTCCATAAATAAATTGATAGATACTCAAATACATTTTAAGTACACATATAAATAGATACATCAATAAGTGAATAAGTGTATGAATAGGTAAATCAATAGTATGTGTAGAGAAATGATAGAAATATGGATAGGTAGTTAGGTAAGTAGATGTATAATTAAATAGAAAGTCTAATTATAATCTTGAAGTGAATCTATGTAACTATTAAGAATGTAAGAGTCAAAGAATCAAACATTCATAATAGTTCATATGCACTCACTATACTATGTATGAGTCTTGTCACATGACTGTATATAACTATTGTGATAGTAAGAGTCAAAGAATAAGATAATCACAATAGTTTCTATACACCTTGTGACCTACACTAATTACGTTCATAAGATTTTAAGTGACTATTATGAGAGTAAGAGTCAAAGAATCAGACAATCGCAATAGTCCCTATACACCCCCTATACTGTTGAGAGAGTAGGAATCGAGGTGGCGATTCAAACAATCTCAATAGATCTATTGCTCAGTCCCAAGAAATGCTTTTGCGAGTCAAACATGTATAATATTGATGATTAGAAAACATAAAACTAAAAATATAAATACAAATCAAACATATGTAAGAGATGCATATGCAAATCATACAATATGCATGATACAATGAACAGAACAATAAATAAACAATAGATCAATATCTAAATGGTATGGTGAGGAAAGGGCTCTATGAAAGAAATGGTAGTAGTAGAGCTCTATAGACTAACAAACAAGCACATGCGGAATGAACTTTTCGATCGAATGTAAAAATACATATTTTTGCTTATAAACATGTTTTTGACCAAAAGCACTTTTGATTGAAAAGTTTTTGATCGAAAGAACTATTTCGATCAAAAGTGCATCGATGTTCCTTTTTCTTGGTTGTTTATTCGGATAACCACTAATAAAACGAAGATATTCGATACTTTTCAATTATTTGATTGAATAAATGCAACCTAGATCGAGAGTAATATATCAATTAGAAGTAAAGCTTACAATTTGATCACAAATCCTCAACATGCTACTTCCTTAAGGTCTAGGTCTTTATTTTTCAAAAGATGTAAATTCACTTAAATCTTCAAGAGAGGAAAATGACCAATATAAGGATGCAATCTTGACTTTTCTAGACAAATGGAAAGACTTGCATCAACTCAAGAAATCCTAGCATCCTAGAAATCTTAGGCTTATCCCTTGGGCCAATAGCCTACAAGTGGTGAATGACCTTGAAGGAACATTAGAGGATTCCTGAGACTTGAAACTAGTTTGAAGAGCTCTTTAGAAAAGATTTCTTTATAGAGAATAAAAAAGATTTCTTTCTAGAGAACGAGGACGATTGTAATCAAGAAGAGCAGGACAAGGTCCTTCAATGAGGAACTACCCTCGTTCTCTAGAAGAGCAGGACAAGGTCCTTCAATGAGGAACTACCCTCTCCTTATACATTTCACATTATAGAGAAATAGTTCTCAAGTCCCAAAACTTGGATGATTTCTATAAATTAAGGTGCTTTATTCATGGCCTGGATAAGGAAGTTAAACATGAAGTGAAGAGAAGTTCCCCTAAGAGTCTCGAAGACACAATAAGTTTAGCATAGATCTAGAAATATCATATTAAGACTCGAGCACAAACACTTCATCCTATCATGAAGAAGAAAAGCTTTAAAATAAATAAATGGAAATTAAGCACTTTCAAAGAGAGGATTTCAAGACTCCTTGACTTTCATAGCCAAGACTTTACCCTAATGTATGGGAGAAGTTAAACAATGAAAATCTTTGATTCAAGTTCTTAATTAGAGGACATTTAAGTAAAACTTGTACTCATAGGGTGCAACAAAAAAGCCTTCAATGAGCAAAAAGGGAAGAAGAAGGCAGGAGTCCACTTGGTCCAAACTTTAAGCATTGAGAATAGTAAAGTTTGGAAAAAAGTCGAATTCATGCATGAAGATTTCATTCATCAATGTTGTTTGTCAGATTCTATGTGAATCCAAAATTAGCTTGGATAGCATGATTTAGTCAATTTCTATGCTTTCATAAGAGGGCAAAGGTCGAGAGTTGTGGGAAATGACTTGACCACCCATAACCTCCTTAGTTACTCACTAGTGATGAGATTCAAGTTGCCCCAGCCAAAGTCTCCTCATCAATATGTAGTGTCCATGATACATGGACATGATAAGAAAGTTTGGGATACTATGATCTATGGTCACAAAATGGAGTTTCATGAGAACAAAGATAAACTTGATTTTGATATGATGCATATGGAAAGAACTCATGCATTGTTGGGTAGAGAATGGCTATGGGGTTTATTAAAGAGGAATTAACTTCTAAATATTTTGGATTATGGAATAAATGGTATTCATTACTTGATTTAAGGGGAGCATGATGTGCCACGTATCCCTGATTTCAAGCGTTGAACTCAAAAAACTTATAAATACTCATATAGAGTAAGTATAGATGATACTCATATAGAGTAGTAAGTATAGATGATACTTCAAAAAACGTATAAATACTCATATAGAGTAAGTATAGATGATACTTCAAATTGATGTACATGATTTATATAATATAAATTTAGTTTTTTTTTGTCTCTTGTTAGATTTATTTAGACCACCATGTTCTACCATTGTTCTACCTACATGCTAAGAAGATCCAAGGCTATATCATGAGTCTTTGAGGTTATTGAATCTCCTTAGAGTGCCATAGGAGGGGTTTTTATACCAAAGAGAAGATTCTTGATGTGCTAGGGGCAAAGGTGATTTAGGTTTGGGAGCTAATTGGATGTTTCATTTGATATTAGAGCTTGTGTGTGAGAGAGAGCAAGTCACTGAATACGCAACTCCATCATCTTGTTACGAGTTTCTTGTAGGACAAATTTTATGGTGTGAAGTCTTACTCACGTGGAGTTTTGATGAGAACGAAAAAGGGAAATCTATAATCCTTGTAGAGCCTACGGGCTACGTTCTTGGAGTGCATGCACATGAGGTTGAAGCTCAATTAAAAAGGTTTTTGGATGATTCAACCGATAGATTCGCACGAAGAGTAGCCGCAAGGTAGGCCGCCACTCGATTCACACAAGAGAGGGTGGCTGGCATCCATGGGCTGCCAACTGTGGGCTGTTGCCCATCTATTAAGGGAGCAAAAGAGAATTTATTTTCTCTCTCCCCTCATGAACAAGAGGTATAGAGGTTGTGTGTGCCTTTAAAAGGCCTTTCAAGTGAACAAACCCACTTATATGGGATAAGATACCCATGTGCGCATGGTCTTCAGAGATGGAGAGGCTTGGAGAGAGGAAGAAGGACCACAAAAGCTTCTCATATGCTGAGTGCATGGTCTTCAAATTCACTACCTAGTATCACTTAATCGACGAGGAAGGTCTAAAATACGAAATTTTAGATTCTGTAGAATACTTGCTCAGAGATCATCTGTATGAGACCTTGAAATTGTATGAATAGGAATCCTAGTTATGCTCAAAGTCCATTATGATTCATTTCCTTTATTCAGGTTGTTATAAGAGTGTTTGCACTTCATAAGCAACCATTTCTCAGATTAATCCACTTTGTTTGGGCTTCTCAAAGAGAAAGGGGGAGTGTTTATAAATTAAGCTTGATGGAAGAAGAAAGAAATCATTTTTAGGTTGATCTTTTATTGAAACCAAGAAGTCTTTTGAATAATTTTTCTTTTTCATGAGAATGACTTTTATATATATCTACGGACATAAAATCCTATGCATCATAGATGCACATAGGAAATTATGAAAGTAAAACTATTTCTATTCCTTCATTTCATGTCTCTTTTGGAAATCATACATTGCTATAATCAATTATACACGTAACTTTGTAAAAGGGTAATCATAGGATTGTACACGGTGAATATATCTATTGATGGAAGAGCAACTATTAAGGCATAAACATGAAAAGAGAATTTAATTATCATTTGTATGCATGCATAAGGAATGAAATGAAAACCTAAATTGCATACATATTTAGTCATTAAATCATCGTTTCATCCCTAGTTTCATGATTGAAATTGAATTTTAAGTTCTTCCTTTAAGAAAAAATCATAAACTATCTACACGAGATAATTGATGACTATATATTAATGAAGAGGAAAATATCAAATTATCTAGGTTTTGGGGTCCTTTTGTGTAGGGTTGAGTAACCTTGACCCATGCGTAGCATTTTTCTTTCTGTGGTCATCTTGTATATTAGAATATGTTAGATTGCACCCCTTTGGGGGGTTCTACTATAGTATTGCGATAGTCAATATTTTGTGGTCAACCCTTCAACCAAGTCTAGCATAGAGATCTCACTCTAACACGCACGTGTGAGGTGAGCTTACAATGATCATAGAATCAGATTTACTTTGCAAATAATATATAGTCCATCATTATCTCCACCAACTTCGTTCATACTCACTACAATCAAAAGTTTGTGATTCTCGAATTTGATAGAAGACCGAATGTGATATTGGGAATGCCATTCATGATTCGAGTCAAAATTCTTTCATGGTTGTTGTGAAAATCACCCTTTTTAAGCCGCTTGATTGAATGAATGACACTAATGTTGACGAGTGAGACCAGTTCTTTCCAATGTGAACGGAGTTGATGAAAAAACTTTGTGTACAAAAGATGTGTGATGGAGATGGGTAGAATATTGTCCCCAAATGTATACATCTCATAGTTGTGAGAGTCACATGATAGGTGGAAAGTGAAAAGCCTAATTCAATGCTCAATAATAAATTTCAGAAAGAGATGGAAGAGGGTACACCTTTTCCTTTTTTTCTAAAAGAAGTTTCCCAAGCCTGAATTAATAAAAGAATAAATATACAATGAATGGACTTAGTGCCCTTGGGATCCCCTGTATCCCACAAAGCACGGGTATAATGGTTTGAAAGCTATGATAGACCACAATCGATAGGATATCTAGGATTCGACGGAAGACAAATGTTTTTAAAGAGAGTGTCTGAGCAAGCCACTTACTTTTAATCTTGTTGTTTTCCAAGACAAACGACATAATTTTCACAATCGTGAATGACTTCATACACATGCAACCCGAATGTGTGGCCGAGCTTTGCAGATTGATACGTTTGTCTTTCCTCAAGCATGTGTTTTATGGTTGATCCCTCAGTAGCCAAACGACTTATTATTGCTCCTCTGGAGGGGTGATATGCGGTATACACTCATCTCATGTCTCCACTATAGGGCCAATGTAATTGTTTTGCAAAAGTAGATTGTGCTGTTTTAAGGGCTTCTATTCCCTTCTCCTTTTCCTTTCAAGTCACTGATTGAGTAAATGCCATGGACAAGGTTTGTGCCTAAGCTCATTGCATGGCTTCTTGTTGTGCCTCTTGGATAGCTTCCATTGCTTCTTCTATGGTGAGGGTTGTTCCTATTCTGCGAGTTCCCATTGTTTTCATGCGGGATCACTTGCCTTGTGAAAGCACCAAATCTAGTGGTCTTCGTCATGTCTACTGGTTGAGCTCTTATTACTTCAATTCTTATACTTGTTGATGCTCTTAGTCTATGGAATGGGGTAGGTTCACATAAGGGAGCTCTAAACGTGTTGTCCTTGTGCTACCTCTTCCATTGTTTGATATGATGATCTTCTATGACTATGTTCAAGCTCTTCTTCCTCTAATGGCGACTCTTTATCTTTTTCAAAGCAATGTGATTCACTCCGGCATCTTGATCGCTAGTGAAGCAGGACATTCCACCTAACTGTCTGTGCATCTTCTTTCTTTCCTCTTGTCTATTATAGAAATAGGAGAGCTATGTCTAGATAGCTGAGAAATTAGGGGCTTGCATTCTCTAATAGTCAATGCAAGTGCAAAGTGACATTCTTTTGCCTAAGCGGTATGCATGATTCTAGTGATTGACACTCTCCCAAAAACACTTTTCTTCCTAGACCATCTCATGTTATCAGACTCGATCTATTATAATATCCAAGTAGTAATATCTATTGTCATGTCAATCCTTATGACATGCATGAGCCCATGCCATCTTGCTAGGTATTTTGTATCTATCTTGACTAACAAAATAGAAATGTTGGTGGAGCAATCATAACCCTATTTCCAATTCCTTGCTATTTAAGTCCCTTGTTATGTCTTGTAGGAGGTGATCATTTTGACCATGCAAATGAAATGAGGTTGAACCCTATTTCCAATTCCTTGCTATTTAAGTCCCTTGTTATGTCTTGTAGGAGGTGATCATTTTGACCATGCAAATGAAAATTCCAAGCGTCAATCAAGCGTCCTCCTACGATCATGAGTTCGTGAATTTTTGTCATTACAAGGTCGAAATCCTTTGAATGTAAATTCATCCTTTGGTCATTATAAGGTCACTATGAGTCTTTGATCCTCCCAATCTGAGGTTCGATGAATTAATAAAATCATTCTTTTTTCCCTTCTTCATTCATAAGGTTGCTATCCTTAGATTATAAGGTTATAGTAAGGTTGCTATCTGTTGTAGGTTAATTTGATTCATAGGTTAATTTGCCAAATCAGACCCTCATGGCACGAAGGATCCTACCCAATGAGAAGTCAGGTTTTTTATCATTCCCAGGCTATGCATCTGCCCTCAAGGAGAGTGCATTCTTAGTTGTTCACTCTTATTTCAGGGTCTATGTCCTCAACGATGATCCATTGGAAAGTCTCTTGTTTCCAAAGGTGTTTCCAAAATCTGAAACCCTTGTTCTAGAGCCTCTTAGCATTTTGGAGGTCCCAAGAAGCCACACCCCTGATGCTCGTGATCAAAAACCATATTGAGTCATTTTGTCTAATACTGGCCACCCATTTCCAATCTTCTCTAATTCTGATAAATTTTTTGAACTTGTTCCAACTCTTCCATCCAGAGTGCACAAGATTTGAACCTTTAGGGGAAACCAAAATCAGGGAGAATAAGAGGGTAAGGAGGCCCAAGTTCTGCGAACCAGGGAGACCCACCAATGTAATCACATTCTTGTTCCTAAAAATGAGCTTGGCCCAAGAAGTCTCACATTTGCACCAAGCCTTGATGATCCATTTTGCAGCCCATTTGTTAGCCATGCCTTTAATATCCATAATTTCCAGACCCCCATAATCCTTTTGGCTGATGTAGGTAGAACATTTAATTTTTGGAACCCCCCTTCTATTGTCATCCCCCAATCAAAAAAAGTTTCCGCAAATTCTTTCCAATTTCCTAAGCTCTTGATCCTTCGATCTCCAACAAGAGAGAATAATTTGTTGTCTAGTTTGGAAAGGACCCAATTCAATCGTTACTCCATTGAGACACCAAAGCCCATCAGAATATCAAGTAGGCCAAAGGCTATGCCCTTGGGGATAATTTGGCAACCATGGTGAACTAGCAATTAGGGAGGCCGTCCGATGATGGCTCTAAAAGCTGTCAGACATTGGTCTTCAGAGACCATTCCGTGTGTGTGTGGGAGGAGGGCTAGTTAGCCAAGGTCCTAAGCTCGGGGGTATATCCTAAGGTATTTGATGGTTAGTGGGGATGAGTGTTGCATGCTGGCCACATGGCGATGCTAGAACATTCCAAATCGCTGCTATTTTAGATACAAGAGGATATAAATGGATGGGAGGAGAGTGGCACACACATCATTCGCATGTTTCTTTTGAAGAAAGCCTCACACTTGGTATCAGAGCCAATTCTGATTGAGCTAATTTTAGAAGAAATCTTGCGTGGTTTTCTTTGGGGTTGTAGTCGTCGTTGAGTTCTGGGGGATTTCGTCTGCGGAGCTTTCAGAATCGTCTGCCCACGAGGACGGTCTCTCTGAACATGAGATCCTGCACAGGCTCCTATTGTTGATGAGGCCACGTATACAAAGGCTCATCCCATATGCGCGCACGTTCTCTGGCCACGCATGCCCGATAGCTTCGGAGTGTTTTCAGAAAAGTTCCGCAGACAAGAGTCATGGTTTTCAGTTGATCAACGGACGCATGATCAACGGACGCATGTGACATCGTGCCTAACGTCGTGAATCCGTTTACTCACTGGTCTTGCTCACTTGCTTTTATATCTCTCGAAATCTGTCGGCGCTGCCCGTTTACACAGTAGCGCACGGCTTAGAGGAAAGAGCTTATTTGTTTACAGAGACTTCAATCAGATTGCATACATATACTTAATTGTGTTTAATTGTGTTCAAAGAGTGTATATGGGATTGTGCGGATGCACGCGCCAATTCAGGAAGGGTTCTCAGAAACGAATTTCGAGTTTTTTTTTGTTGGAAAATCATAATATAAGATTAGCCAAATTAGCCTATATCCATTCAATTGGCCATAACTTGGTCAAATCACATCCAAATTTGGAGTTCTTGGGCTTGTTAGAAAGCTCTCTCAGAGACCTTTCCAGGGAGTGGCTATAAGCCATACTTTGGGTTCAGATATTTCCTGAAACAGAGGTTAGAAGTGGATTATTCTTCATCAAATACCTTCAACGAATCACTTTTTGAAGATTTTTGCGATCTACGAGCAAAAGGGAGTCGATACTCTACCCGTAGCTCTTCAATTGAATGCTCCAAGAATATCAAAGAAAATCAAAGATAAGTATATAGTCAATATTCGGTTGGTTATTATCTTGATTGTGCATATTAGAACTATTTTTGCATTACGCGTAGGATGACGTGAGTAGAGCGTAAATAGAGAATTATGTTCAATGCTTAGCTTTTCTTACAGGTGGTAAGTATCGGCAGGTATCGACAAGAGAAATATTTTGATTGAGGGCCTATAGCGCCCAACAACATATTTAGAAAAGTTTTCTATTGCAGGTGTTCGTCGAGAAGATAAAAAGAATTGTTTAGTCTTTAAAAAAAAAAAAAAGAAAACCAAAAAGAAAAAAAAAAGTTTCTTGCCTAGCATGGAACCCGAACCTTCATCACCTGTTAGGACAGAATCCATTATGCCTGAACCTCCAATTGATCCCATTCAAGCTATGAACAATAGAATTTCATCCTTAGAAAGTTCTCTTCATGATATCTTGGAACACGTGCGTGGTTCTAAGAAAGATGAAGAGCCGCTTGACTTTGATTTGCCAGAGATGGAGGTAGATGCTCCAGATGAGCATCAAACTTCAAAAGTCCTTAAAGATAGCGTTTTAGTTAGAGAAGCCAGATGGCAGCTTAAGGATCTTAAGCCGCCAAGATATCATGGCTCAACTAGCGCTAGGACTGCTGACGCGGTTGAGCAGTGGCTCAGCAAGTGGGAACAGTGTTTCCGTCTGTGTCATATCACTGATGATAGGCACAAGATTCAGCAAGCCACTTATAATCTTATGGATGTCGCACATAGGTGGTGGCGTAAGATAGAGCAGGATAAGAAAGAGCCCACGACATGGGATCAATTCAAAATCCTGTTTTATAATAATTTTGTACCACCTGATGAGAGGTCTAAAGCACTAGACACTTGGTTCTTCATCAGTCAGAAGCACTCAGTCAGTTCAGGAATACGCAGATAGGTATAGAGAGGTACTTCTTAAAGTACTTGATACCATTCCAGAGTTTCTTCAAGTCCACAAGTTTGTCTTGGGACTCAGAGAAACTATTCGACCTTTAGTGAGAAAGGAGCGGTGTCACTCTTTGGCACAGGCCACAGAGATGGCCTTGGTTTATGAGGATGGCCACAGGAGCACAGGTTCCCAGGGCTAGAGATCCCCATGGACTAGGGTTAGCAGACCTTTCCATACTTCGACTCCTGGTTCGGTCAGTGCACAACCTTCTAGGGAGGCTAAGCAGGTGCACATGATCCAAACAGTCTAAGGAGAAAAGAGAAAAGTGTCTACTCTGGCTGAGAGGGCATATAATCGATCTATTCTTACCCCTCAGCAGAAAGAGAAGGCAATGAAAGAGGGTTTGTGCTATGGTTGCTTAGGACAGCACTTATATAAGGATTGTCCTAAAAAGAAAAAAATAGCAGCCACCATAGTCATAAATCCTACTCAGGCAGGTGGTGGGAGTGACGATGAGTTTGGGGATCCCCCATCTCCATTATCATCTCCCATAGTGGCTATGACGGTCACTAAAAAGGTTCCGACTGTGCCAGATGCTGTGCTTTCGCCAGTGGCACAGAAAGGATACCGGTTCCCAGATAGTGAGCTTATTGTTATGAGAGGAGTCGTGGCAGGACAGCCTATCAAGGTACTCTTTGACACAAGTTCGACTCATAATGTTATTAGTTCCCGATTAGTCAAGAGATTATGCTTAGATACGGTACAGTCAGATTATACTTATACCGTAGAGCTAGTTGACGGAAAGGGAACTGAGGCTTGGGATAGATGAGTAGTTGATCTTCCTATTCAGATCCAGTCCTATGAGGACAGATTGGACTTTGAGATAGCGAGATTGGCTCGTTTTGACATAGTTCTTAGTAAGAAGTGGCATGCGAGGAAGAAACCATTCATTGATTTTGCTTCGCATGTGTATCAGTTTGAGCATGAGGGAAGGAGATTACTAATCCGTGGAGAACCAGATCTCCAAGAGACGCGATTGGTGACTGCTACCAAGTTGCTCAAAATTGATTGTAAGTATATCTATTTTCTTTATTTCATGTATTTGTCGTATGTTGAGATGGATTCATGCAGTCATGGAGACTCAAGTTGGAATGCTCCAGCACTTTCAGCTAAAGTGAGAGCAGAATTCCAAGAGTTGTTTTTAAAGGAATTACCATCAGGTTTGCCTCCTTGCAGGAATATAGAGCATAGAATCGAATCGGTACCAGGAGCGAGTCTGACCGCTCGGCCACCATTTCGAATGAGTTTGCAGGAGGAAAATGAAGTCCGCAAGGTCGTGGACGAGTATCTTCAAAAAGGGCTGATTAGACCCAGCTATTCACCCTTCGCTGCTCCAGTTCTTCTTGTGAAGAAGAAGGATGGATCTTATAGGATGTGTGTTGATTATCGAGCACTCAAGAAGATCACTATTAGACACAGATATCCTATGCCCCGGATTGATGATCTTTTGGATGCTCTAGGTGGAGCCATTGTATTTAGTAAGATAGATTTAAAGAGTGGCTATCATCAGATTAGAGTAAAAGATCATGATGTACATAAGACAACTTTCAGGACCCGTTTTGGTCATTATGAGTATTTGGTCATGCCTTTTGGTTTGACAAATGCTCCAGCTACATGTATGATGTTAATGAATGATATTTTAAGACCTTTCATAGGAAAGTGTGTTGTTGATTTCGTGGATGATTTGCTAGTGTATAGTAGAACTCTGCATGAGCATGAAAATCATTTAAGGTTTGTGTTGAATATTTTAAACGAAAATAAGCTGTATGTAAATCCAGAGAAGACACAGTTGTTTCTTCCGAGGATAGATTATCTAGGGCATGTGATTTCAGCCGATGGGGTTCAGATGGATCCCAAGAAGGTATCAGTTATTTTAGCATGGCCTACTCCTCAGGATGAGGGGCAGTTACGGTCATTCTTAGGACTTTTCCGATTTTTATCGGAAATTCATCTCTTCATATTCGTCGATAGCAGCACCTATGACGAACTTGCTTCAAGGCAAAATTCCATTTGCATGGAAACAAGAGCAGCAAGAGAGTTTTGATACTCTGAAACAAGCTGTTTCAGAGGCTTCTATAATCAAAGTGGTGGATCCTCAGAAACCATTTGAGTTAGAGACCGATGCTAGCGGCATAGCTATAGGTGCAGTTTTGAGTCAAGATGGCAGGCCAATAGCTTTTGAAAGTAAGAAGTTAAGTAGTGCACAACGTAATTGGCCGATGCATGAACAAGAGTTGTATACGGTGGTGCATGCACTTAAAGTTTGGAGACACTATCTTTATGGTGCAGACTTTAAGGTATTCACAGATCATCATACCATTAAGTATTTTTGTAGTCAGCCAGATCTTTGAGGCCGACAAGCTTGTTGGGCTGAGCTCATGCAAGAATTTCATATGGAAATCCTGTATAGAAGAGGCAAAGAAAATATAGTAGCTGATGCATTATCTCGTATAATGTATCGAATGAGCTTTATAGTTTTTGAAAGTGTATTGCTTCAAGAAATTAAGGAAGCACAGGTGGAAGATCCACATTTGTTACAGATAGTTAGAGCCATTAGTGATGACTCTATTTTAGGAGACGGGACAGTTCCAGCTGTTTCTTCTTCTACTAAAGCAAACAAGTCCATTCCGTATTCTAATTTCTCACAGGAGAATGGAATAGTGAAGCGGAAAGGAAAGGTTTGTGTGCCAGATTCCCGGGATTTGAGAAAGAAAGTAATGCATGATAACCATGATGTTCCTTGCGTAGGACATCTTGGTGTTGACAAGACAATACATTTTGTTAGAAGAACATTTTGGTGGTCTGGATTAGCCAGAGATATCCATACTTACGTTCAACAATGCTTTATGTGTCAAGTCAACAAAGCAGAAAGGGTAAAGACACCAGGTCTTTTACATCCGTTACAAGTTCCAGATCATAACTGGGATAGCATATCCATGGACTTCATAGTGGGATTACCGCGGACCCAAAGGAAGCCGGATACAATCCTAGTTGTGGTAGATAGACTGAGCAAGATGGCTCATTTCCTACCCACGCATGAGACGATAGAAGCTCCACAGGTAGCGGAGTTGTTTATCTAGAATGTCTTTAGATTGCATGGGTTACCTACATCCATAGTCTCAGATAGGGATGTCAGATTTACAGGACACTTCTGGAAGTTTGTATTTGACAAACTCAAAGTGTCACTAAAAATGAGTAGTGGTGATCATCCACAGACAAATGGTCATACCGAGAGGGTCAACCAAATTCTAGAGGATATGTTACGGGCATATGTTTTTGAGAGACAGACAGATTGGGATAGTTATTTGCCATTAGTCGAGTTTGCTTATAACAATAGACCTCACAAGGTGACTGGGATGTCTCCTTTTGAGATGAAGTATGGCATGAATCCCACTGCTCCCAGTACCATAGGAATGCCTAAGAAATGTCCTAGTGCTTCTGAGTTCTTAGCGAATCTCCAAGCTTGAAATAGCTAAAGCCAAGATGCAGCAAGCAGCTGATAGGAAAAGATCTCCTAGATCCTTTGAGGAAGGAGACCAAATCTTCCTTCAGGTATCGGCTAGATCTACTTCATTGTCCACAGGGAAGTGTAGTAAACTATCACCAAGGTATTGTGGACCTTGGAAGATATTAAAGAAGTTGAGTGATGTTGCATATTGATTAGAGCTTCCTCCAGATTGCAGAGTCCATCCAGTGTTTCATGTCAGTAAATTAAGAAAGTATATATCTAAGGAGGATAATCTAATAGAGGGTATTGTTTCTTTGCAGGAAACCGATAGATCAGATCATTTTCCAGACAGAATACTAGATAGGAGACAGAAATGGTTGAGGAATCGTGTCATCCAAGAGTATCTGGTAGCCTGGAGAGGATTACCACTTACTGACTCTACTTGGGAATCAGCAACTGTGGTTCACAAGTACTTTCCCTCATTGATCATTGAGGATAATGATCTTTAGAAGGGGGGGAGAGTGTAAGACATTGGTCTTCAGAGACCATTCCGTGTGTGTGTGGGACAAGGGCTAGTTAGCCAAGGTCCTAAGCTCGGGGGTATATCCTAAGGTATTTGATGGTTAGTGGGGATGAGTGTTGCATGCTGGCCACATGGCGATGCTAGAACATTCCAGATCACTGCTATTTTAGATACAAGAGGATATAAATGGATGGGAGGAGAGTGGCACACACATCATTCGCATGTTTCTTTTGAGGAAAGCCTCAGAAAAGCAGTTTTTGAGTGGTTTATTTTGGAACCAGACTAGTCAAATCATTATGCACAAATGCATTCATGTCATATGCAAATAGCCTCATGATAATCTGGCCTTAGTTGAGAGGTAGAGAGAGACCTTTAATATGGCCCATTTCCATGTGATGTTGCACAAGATGTCTGAGTCCCTCCATGGAAATAACAAAAAGAAGAGGGATGAATGGGCACCCTTGCCTAATAGATGGTTATTTTTGTTTGCAGCCAAGGTCTTTAAGAGATTGGAGAACAAAGTCCCATTCTAGCCTGTTGTAGGCTTTGTCAAAGTCAATTTCAAGGAAGACCACATCTTGCTCAGACTCTTTGGCAAAATTGAGACCTTCCCAAATATCAATAATAGCTTCCAATATTGATCTACCATTGATGAACCCTTTTTGGTCCTCCCAAAGCCACCTCTTCAAGCGGTAAGAAATTCTATTGGCAATTACTTTTGTAAGAATGTTGTACCCAGTTTGAAGCATGGTGATTAGGTGCCAGTTTTCAATCTTGTTCTTGTTATCTTTTTTGTGGATAAGCTTGATGAATCCATTGTTCAGGCATTTGGGAAGTGTTGACACAAGTACTCGAATCCTAGATGCTTGGTCACTTATCATAAGGTTC
Organism: Ceratopteris richardii; assembly: GCA_020310875.1. NCBI lineage: Eukaryota > Viridiplantae > Streptophyta > Polypodiopsida > Polypodiales > Pteridaceae > Ceratopteris > Ceratopteris richardii. Next base: position 89,366,716 of record CM035410.1, read on the forward strand.
ACATGCACATTCCATTATTAGCACATGAATGATCTCTTATAAAAGATTGATTTTTACTGCTTGTAAAAGTGCATAAGTGGAATCACTTCAATCACGAGTACTTAGGAGAATCTTTCCACAAATTATTTGGTAAGGATTTATGGCAAATAAAGCCCTAAAACTTTGGAACACTTTTAGGTAAAGATTCAAATTCAAACTTGAATCTTGGCTCCAATAAAAAGGCTATAAAAGAGGACTATCTAGTCGCATGTATGAGCAATCTAAGAGAAACCGATTTGGAGAGATTCTTAGAGGGATTTACAGTGGACATTGAGATCACACTATAGCTCTACTATTGCCCTCACATTGTGCAATCATTCATCACCAATGTCAATGTAATTCATGTGCATTAATACATATATTTTTCTCATATCTCATCTCTTCTACTCTATCATGCATCACTCAAAATAGTGGACTTCTCTGATCTATTTCTCAGCGTATACTTGATCATTTGCTATGATTTACATTGGTGTAGATTCATTAGACTGTCAACTCTCTTGCTACAAAGTTTCATTTCAATTGGCTCACTCATTCTTGACTTAAGGGCAAAACATGGCTCTCTAGTCTACATACTGTCAACTCCCTAAAATGTCGGGATGCATCTCAATTTTTCTAAGCATCATTCTCTGAGCGTAGTTGATCATTTTAGGTGAAATAACTTATGAAGGTTAGATATCTTAGTCAATTAGATATTTCCAAAAGGATTTTGTCAAATTGCCACTAGGGAAGGAGTACTATTCATTTCCTTGAACAGGTGTAGTGACCAAAATAGCAAGATTTTGGTTCATAGTGAAACTCCAAGTTATCTGTTTTGATCCAATGATTTGAGGATAATCGTCCAAAGTACTTGGGTGATTATTTGTGATTCGTAGAAATCTCAAGACGTCTACTTTGAACTCCTTGGCTTAGTTTTGGCTGATGTGAAGCAGGAATTTGCAGTACCACCTCATGTCTGAAAAGTGTCCACCATCTCCTCCAACAGTGGTATCGGAGCAACATCAAGGTAAAATGGGAGATAGATTTCCATCATTCATTGAAAAATTGGATAGGGGCAATTATCATGATTGTTCCCTAAGGATGAAGGCTTACCTCCAAGGTAGTAGCTTGCATGGATACATATCTAGAGATGAAGAAATGCCAACCTTTAGAAGCAAAAACCAACCTACAAGAGATGAGCAAGAGAGACTAGATGCATGGTGTGCAAAGGATGCTCTAGCTAGGTCTTACATACTCAATTCAATATCTGATTTTTTGTTACCTCATATTAGGAATTTTAAGACTTCCCAAGAGACTTGGGAAGTACTATCTTCATACTTCTCATCAAATACAAGCGATAGAAAGAAGGATCTTTGGATGGACTTTACAACCTTGAAGAAGCAACCAAAGCAAAGTGTAGCTGACTATGTGACCAAGATGAAGGATGTAGTTGATCAACTTGGGAGTAGTGGAGAAGAAATAGAAGAGGAGCAGATAGTAAGGTAGATCATAAATGGCATTAAGGATAATGACAAATGGGAGTCCTTTACCACAACAATGGACCTATATATGGACATGCAAATACCTGACCTCAATACATTGATGGGGCGACTCTTCACACATGAGTCAAAGCTCAACAAGAATGGAGATGCTTCTAGAGGTAATCAATCTTCTACCCTTTACACAGATAAAAATAAGAGTGAAGATAAAGGCAAAGGTAAGAGAAATGAAGAAGATGCAAGTACCTTCCAAGTAAACTTCATAGGTAGAGTAAGAGGTACTAGAGGCACTAGAGGAAGGGGTAGAGGAGGAAAGCAAGGCAGAGGGAGACCACACAATTCTTCACCTTGAAACATTTGTGGCTTGAACAATCATACCACAAATGAATGCTTCAGCTTAAAGAATCGGAGAGGAAGAGGCTACCACAGAGGAGGCTATGGACAATCAAGAGGCACGTTCAATAATGGAGGAAACAACTACCATCACAATTACAACCAAGACTACAACAACAACAACTATAAAGGAGGCTTCAAAGGAAGGAGAGACTACAACAACTAAATAGATGAACAAGCGGATTCCCTACTACTCATGAATATGATAGCCAAGCAAGGTAAAGATCATGAATACCTATTCTATATTGATTTTGGTTTCTCCAATCATGTACCAGGCAATGTGGCATTATTTGAAAGAACTTGGAGAAGCTTGTAGGAGGTAGAAAAGTGAGTTGCGAAGTGATGAAGTTTGGTCTAGCCAACCGGCACAAGACCAGCCCTTGAGCTTATGGAGACTCAAATAAACCTTGTAGGCATGTGATAAGTTCAATAAAATGCATTATGTACTTTGGGGCATAAAGGATAAAGAGTCGATAAAAACAGATAGGTTTGCGCATCAACTAGCTCAAAACTTAATATCTATGGAAGAGACAATGAACTTCAAATGCTCATAGCGACCAACGTGATTACAATTTGAAAAACTCATTTTATGGGAGTGATACACATAGAGTTGAGTGTATATAATTCACAAGAGTATAAGGAATAAGAAAAATATGCTATAGGAATGAATCAGACACAATGGTGGTACTTCCTATTTTTCAAGAATATGCAGAGATTGACCCGGAGATAGAAACACAACAGTTTCTCCCCATCTACTGAACCAAATCCTTTACACACATAAACTAGACATTAATACCTTTCGAATGAGCCATCTTTCATCCAATTTAGAGCTCTATGGAGAGAGCAGCAACCTCTAGAAGATTACTATTGGCAAAGAAGATGATGGAGAGAAATGAAGGTGCAAGACAATTATGGTCACAACTTATGTATATTGCTTCCATGTATTGTATAAATGATTTGAAGTCTTTATCTAGACTCTAGAAGTGATCCAAGACTTCGACAAGTGGATTTTGAACTAAAATGAAGACTGTAAGAGTTGTTGGAGAACACATTTCACTATCCTACAATCTAGGAAAAGTGAAGATCTAGTTTGATCTATTTTTAGGTGATTGATTGAATGGAACTCAACCACCACAAATTCGTGGAATTTGGGATCTATCTTTCTAATTTTATGTGTGTAAAGCTCAAAGCTTTTACAATGGTAAAAGATCCATGAAAAATCTTTTTAATAAAATACAATTAGTGAGCATAAGAAAAAAACTCTCCAAGAAATATTCTTTTTCCATAATCCAAGAGATCCCTTTTGATGTAGATCAAATCCACCTCAAGCATAGTGTAAGCTTGATGTTCCAACAGCTCTCCCTCAATTTAAAGTATGATTGAGTCTTCATTCTCTAATAGGTTGAATAACTTCCATAGCTTTGAATCTACAGAGCTTTATTCCATCAAGTGCCTTTGTCATCATATCTGCTACTTTTTTTTCAGTAGGAACAAAAGAAATGTCAATCTCCTTTGCCATGAGCTTCTCCCTGATGAAGTGTTATTGAACCTCTATGTGTTTGGTTCTTGCATGGAAAATAGGTTGTGCCTCTAGATGCATGGAACTTACATTATTTCCAAATATGTGAGGTTTGGAACTCACAAGTTTCAAATCTATATACAATGCTTTTAACCATATTGCCTCTTGAGCTGCTATGGTCAAACCTCTGTACTCTGCTTCACTTGAGGATAAAGCAACTATAGGTTGCTTCTTGGAACTCCATGACACTAGCTTTGAACCTGGAAATGCTAAGTAAGCAGAAGTACTTCTTCTATCATCCTTAGCTCCTGCCCAATCTCCATCTGAATAGATTTTGATATCCAAATCTCACGAATAAGGATAGAATATACCTTCATTGGTTGTGAGATAATTAAGTACTCTCTTAGCTACATCCATGTGTGGTCTTCTCGGTGAGTGCATGAATTGACTAAGCACTCTAACACTATATGAGATGTCTACCCTTGTATGAGTAGCATATATCATGCTACCTACCAAGCTTTGATATTCTTTCATGTGTTCAATTTTCTCACCTTTATAAACAGTAAGTTTATGATTCATCTCCAAATGTGTACCTACACGTTTAGTGCTCTCAATTTTGAACTTGAGAAGAAGATCCGGAATGTATCTTCTCCGAGTCAAATACATTCCTTCATTTGTGTATATCACCTGCATACCTAGGAAATATGTGAGCTCACCTAAGTCACTGATTTTGAACTCCTCTTGCATGTGTCTCTTGATCCTTTGAATGCCATTCAAATCATCACCTGTCACAATAATATCATCTACACATACACATAGATAGAGAACCTCATTGTGATCCCTTTTGATGAATAGAGAAGGATATGAGTTGCTAGGTCTGAACCCTTGATCTTGAAGGTATGTAACCAACTTAGGAGCTTGTCTCAATCCATAAAATGCTTTCTTAAGTCTGCAAACATAAGATGCATGATTAGGGTCTTCAAAACCTGGTGGTTGTGACATGTATACCTCTTCACTTATCCAACCATTTAAGAATTCATTTTTTACATCAAGTTGGAGGAGTCTCCAATTCCTTGCAGCAGCTACACTTATCAATGTCCTGATTGTAGTCATCTTTGCAACTGGTGAGAATGTTTCCTCATAGTCTATACCATGAGTTGGTGAGCATCCTTTTGCAACTAATCTTGCCTTGTACCTGCAAACTGATCCATCTCAATTTCTTCTAACTTTATATACCCACCTGCAAGCAATTACCTTTTGATTTGTTGACATTGGAACCAAATCCCAAGTGTCCATCTCCTTCAATGCATCTATTTCTTCTTTCATGGCCTTTTCCCAATTAGGGTTTCCATTTTCCTCTTCATATGTTGATGGTTCTTTTGAAATTTAATCTTTTGCCAAGTAGATTGAATGCTTTGTAACAAATGTAGAATCATTTCCATACCTTCTAGTTGTTTCTTCTCTTTGGTGATCTTTTAGGTGCTTGTTTGGAGCATTCTCCAACCTCTTGCATCTTTGCTTTGCCTCTTGAATTCCATAATTTGTGATCCTTTTCTCTTTCATCTTGGTCATCATCTATATCACTTTTTGGATCCTTGACGTGTGTATCATGCTTGCTTCCTAACTGATGAGAATCAAAGTCAAGATCATATGGTAGAGTTACCTTTTGTTTATTTTCATCATACCAAGACTTGTGTTCTTCAAACACAACATCTCTACTTGTAGTGAATTGCTTGGTTGAAGGATTATAGAACCTGCAACCCATCTGAGTTGAAGCATATCCAATAAGCATTGCCTTTGTTGCCCTTTCATCTAGCTAACCTCTTATTTGTGATGGTACATGAACATAAGCTAAACAACCAAACACCTTGCAATGTCCAAGACTAGGTTTTCTTCCATACCATGCTTCATAAGGAGTCATATCTTGAAGTGATTTGGATGGTATTCTATTGACAATGTACATGGCAGTTGAAATAAATTCTGCCCATAGATAATGTGGCAACTTTTTCTCTTCAAGCATTGTTCTAGCTGATCCAACCAATGTCTTGTTTCTCCTCTCTACAATTCCATTTAGTTGAGGAGAGTTCCTAGTAGTCACTTCCCTTTTGATACCTTTTTCCTGCAAGAACTCATCAAACTCTTTGGAGAAGTATTGTTCCCCTCCATCACATCTAAGCTTCTTAAGTGATCTACCTGTATATATTACTTTTGATGAAGTATAGAATATTCCATCTACTATGGTCATAAATAAATGAGACATAGTACCTTGATCCTACCAATGAAGGTTCTTGACTTGGTCTCCATACATCTGTATGTACTATGTCCAATAAGTTGTTGTAGATGTAGCCTTTGTGGTTGAACGGTTGTCTTTGTGCCTTCCCAATGTGACATGCATCACACCTGTTGATCATGTGTTGCTTTGATATGTTCGACAGTCCTACGACACTTTGATCCCTACATATATCTATCAAAGTTCCTTCATTCACATGAGCAAGTCTCTTATGTCAAACTTCAAGTTCACTTAAAGTTTGAGACCCAAAAGGGAATAGAGCTATGTTCCTGGTTTCTCCTACTTCAAAAGTAAAGAGCCAAGCATGCTTCTCACCTCTCGCTATCTTCTTGAAGCCTTGACATGGATCTTCCACAAAAGCACCATGCTCGGTGAACCTAACTTGCAAGCCTTTTTTGAGTATTTGGCCTACACTTATTAGGTTTTTAGTGATAGTGGGGACATAGAGAACCTTACTCAGAATGTTTGTCCTACCATTGAAAGCTTTGACATTACCAATCTTCTCCACATTGTGATTTGTGTCATCCCTTGTTTGTATTCATGTCTATGCTTTGGACTTTCCAAATCAAATAGAAGAGCAATGTTGCCTGCAACATGATTTGAACATCCTAAATCTATGTAGAACAAATGATCATCTTGTTTACCTTCTTTGTGGCTTATATTCATAAGAAGCAATGAGTCTTCATGTGGTTGATCTTTTGAATAATTGTTGAAGTCCCTTCCATTATAGCCTCTATTGTTATTGTTGAAGTTATATCCACCTCTACCTCTATTGCTCCCATATACACCTCTTCCACTTCCTTTCTGGGTCTTCCCATTGAACCAACAATTCTAAGTGGGGTGGTTGGTCTTATCATAGTTGGCACAAGGTAGAACATTATGACCTTTGGCTTTGTCATGCTTTGGTCCTTCTTATATGCATATAGAGCACTAGTTGAATTACCATGATTGGAGTTACCTTCCTTTATGCTATTGTTGGCCTCTTGATTGAAGAGTTGTCCAAGAGAGATGTGACACTCTTTAATCCTGTGACCTTGAAGACCACCACCAAAACACGCATTTGGCAAGTTCTTGTATATGATTTCCTGCTCCCAAACTTCCCCTTTGCCTAAGTCAATGGAAATCTTTGAGGGGAGAGCTTTGTTAGAATTGGTCTTGACACATATCTATGGATGCCATCATGCATTGAAGGATTACTTTGATCCATTGTAGATGAAGCCCCCCACATCCTCCCTCAAGGCCATCGGCCAGCCAATGGGTGCTACAATCTCCCTCCAGAAGTCATACAAGAAATGAGGAAGGTTGGGAAGCTCACCCCAGAGTGGGTACCACGGGGGTTTAGACTTCTTGGGGACAAAATCAGGGAGCCACTTAAACAGGCATAAGGAGTTCATATTGCTAGCAAATCTAACACTTTTGATGATATGCTTTCTAGAGCTAAGTTTGAAGAGAATTTTGAATATGCAACACAAGAGGCTATAAATTTAATGAATTATGATCCTTATGTTTTTTAGTATGAGAAATTGAATGGTGATGAATATGAAGGAGAGTTGAAGGAAATTAGGAAGTACCTTAGTACTCTAAAGCCATCTCTTAGTTGGTCAACAAATAAATTTAAAGAGATTAGAAAACGAGCTTCTAATTTTGCTTTTGTCTTGAAGATGGATTTATTTGCTAGGAAACAATACAAGGAATATGGGTGCATAGCGACAGTTAAGGTGACATAATTTTGTCGCTACAAAATTGCAAAAAGCATTGGAACAAGCGTCGAGCACGGACCGTCGATTAGACAACGAGCAAAACGACGTTTTTTTGGACGTGTGGCACAACATGATGTGCGACGCTTGCAGTGAGCATTGCTAATGCAAAAGCATTGCATAAATGATGCCCTTACACGACGGCCATTTGACGAACAAAATTAAAATGTTTGAGGCTCTTGGATCAACATGTTCATGCATCTGATCGAAGAGCTCTCCAACATTTGCAATTGTGCTACCCCGCTTACGAGCGGAAACAAGTATATGCAAAATTGTTGTTTTGCCTAGTGTCTATCTTATTCTCTCTCTCTCTTTGTCTCTCTTTCTCTCTTTGAATTGTCTCTCTATCTCTCTCTCTCTGACTCTCTCTCTCTCTCTTTATTGCAGGTTATTCAAGAAGCTAACCAAGCAAAAAATATGGCTAATTATTGTAAGTAATATTTTCATTCTTTGTATATCATTTGATTTTTGTTATTTTCATTAGTTAGCATACTCACTAGGGGAAAAAACCAACCCTGCATGGGCCTTGTAAGGATACCCAATTTTCAGGGATTAAGATTAGCAAAAAGAGGGTTAAAGGCTAGAAAAAATACCACTAGTGGTTTTCAGAATAAAATTTTTATTCTTAAGTTTGTGCTCAGTCAAATTGGGCTCGTGGGCATTCTTTGCCTTTGGATATAATTGCATCAACGGCTACGATTATCTGCAATGTGTTTGTCACATGGCGACAAAAATCTCTCTAAAAAATGGACAGTCGTAGGTGCTCTTGTCAATTCCATGAGATGGTCACGAACGGTTAGGATCGAGAAATACATGCACATACACATACACACATACACATGCACATGAACATACACATATACACACACATATACACTTACACATGCACATGCACATAGATACATATACACACACATACACATGCACATGCACATACACATATACACTTATACATGCACATGCACATACATACACATATACACTTACACATGCACATGCACATACATAAATATAAACACACATACACATGCACATGCACATACACATACATACACATATACACTTACACATGCACATGCACATACATGCATATACACATACATGCATATACACATATAAATATGTACATTCATTCATATACACACACATATTACACACATATACATGCACATATGTACACACACATATTACACACATATACATGCACATACGACACACACATATTACACACATATACATGCACATACGTACACACATATGAATGAATTATGTAATTAAAGTACTAAAACACATGCTTAATATAAACAATAATAACAATCAATAGAACAAAACTTTGCATTACTTAATACCATACACACAATTCAAAACATAACTGAAATGAACTATATATATATATATATATATATATATATATATATATATATATATATATATATATATATATATATATATATATATATGTGTGTGTGTGTGTGTGTGTGTGTGTGTGTGTAAATACATTTCCAATGTCATAATCAAGAATCCTAATCATCATCATCAGCATCATGATCATCCTCATCCTCATCCTCATCCTCATCATCATGATCACCCTGTGACGATCGAGATCGTCCCTCCTATGTCTGTCTCTCCACCTCATCCATATCCGCCTCTCCATAATACTCTTGTATTACATATAAAAAACATAAATAAGTACGGAAAAATAATTTTAAAGGATGGACACTTTCTGTCCGCCCATCCTTTAAAACTATTCATGCATCTTTCAAAATCGTTGAGATAAATTTGGTCCTCCTATTTTCCAAAACGCAGCTAGACATGCATACATACACATACATACATACACATATATATACACATAAACATACATATACACATGTTATGAGAGTAAAGTCAAACTGTACATACCTGTATTGAATGAAGATATTTTGTGCATCTAACCTTTGGAATTGTCTGCCCAACCTTTAGAATCTTCTTGACACATCTACTTCTCCTATTCTATTCGACCTAATACTTGCGCTGCTAACTCTTTTATGAACTTTGCATACAAATATTAAGTATGAGTTAGCTATGGAGGTATTAAGTCGTTTGAAAAGTAGAAGTAAATTTACCTCTATGAATTTGAAGGATGGAAGAATAATTTTAAAGGATGGGCGGACACAAAGTGTTCATTCAATGCAATTTTTTGTTCATTCATCCATTTTCCAAAATCGTCGAGAGAAATTTTCTTGTCTTATTTTCAAACAACCTAATACCTCCATAATTAGCGGATACTGAATCCTTGTAAACAAATATGTAAGTCTTATTTAGCAAGGCAGGTAATAGATTGACTATAAAATGGGAGACAACCAAACGACTCAGTGCTATAGATATGAAAGTCTGCAAACCATAATATACAAAAGAAATTAAAAATGAAATCAAATATACACAGCTACACATGCATACATACATACATATACATACATACATATACATACATACATACACATTCATACACATACATACACATACATTCACATACATACACATACATACATACATACATACATATATGTACATAGATACACATACATATATGCATACAGATATGCATACGTATATATACATACATATACACCTATAAAACACATATA
>CM035410.1:89381815-89434315 GCA_020310875.1 Ceratopteris richardii
AGTGAAGTTGTGTGATTGATATCTCTCTCTTTGTGTAGGCTCTGTTGGAAATATTTTGCTCTCTGTTGTAAGGGCTGGTTCTCCTTCTCTATGTATCCATTTGCTATGATTTTGGTGTCATTGGGTAGCTATTAGAGTGCTCTAAAGTTGACTCAAGTTTGAGATTCATTCTCTGTATAATCTCTGAGAAAAGTTTGCTGGAGTGAAGTGAGGTCTCTGCTTGACTAGCAGTTGTGAGCATTCAACTAGCTCACGTTGTAGACATTGTTTCTCTTTGTGTAAGCATCCATTTCAAGTGAAATTTGTTTTGTTGGAAAGCCCTTGGTGTCTACTACAGGGCTACAAAAGCTCACTGGAGTTCTCTGCATAAGCTCTGAGTAAGAGCATTTTTGGTGTGCAGAGGTCAAAGAAGGATACCTGTGGAGGTCATTCGCGCTTCATCGTTGCTTAGGGGTTGAGATACTTCCCCCATCAGTGGTATCAGAGCATTTGGGCATCTTGGAGGTATCACATACAAGCAAGAAGACCTCTTGGAGTTGGTGGTTGAAGAGTTGCATCAACAAAAGCTTCTTGGAGGTAGCTCACATCAAGGGGGAGCTATTCTACTCAAATTTGCAAGAGCACAAGGTGTCCATCTAAGGAAAGCTTTGGATTGAGGTAACCTCAGAGCCTCATTTTCATTTTACACACATTGGAGCATTAGCCAAGGGCTAGGTCAAGTATCAAAGACTAGATATGGGAGACTTCAACACTCAAATTGAAAAGCTAGACAAAGGTAACTATCAACCATGGAGATTTAGGGTCTCCAACTATCTTATGGGCAAGGGCCTTTGGGGGTTGATTAGTGGAAGTGAACCAAGACCTAAGTTGGATGAGAATCCAACCAATGACCAGAGAAGGGCCTTTAGGGAATGGAATGAAAGAGACAAGAGGGTTATCTTTATTCTTTCCCAACACATTAGCAATAGCATGATCGGCCATATCCAAGACCTGGATTCAAGCATGAAGGTATGGGAGACACTTGAAAGGCTTTATTCAACAAGAACCAAAGCAAGGAAGATCCAACTCAAGAATGAGCTCAACAACCTTAGGAAGAGCTCAGGGAGTAGCATAAATGACTACATACTTAAGGTCAAGGAGTTATCAGATGCATTGGGATCCATTGGAAGCCACGTAGACGATGACGATCTTGTGGCTTATACTCTCAATGGTTTGAGAGATGATGAGAAGTGGAAACCCTTTACCACTTCAGTTTATGTAAGGGATAATCTTCCCAATTTTGAGCAATTGGTTGCTCTCATGGTCACCGAAGAAATGAACATAGGTGGAAGTTCAACTAAAAGCAAAGATGCACAAGTTTTCTATGCAGGTAATCAAAGGGGCAAAGGAAGACAAGGACAAGGAAGGGGAAAGGAAGGTTTGGAGGAAGGCAAGGCCACTCAAGAAATCAAGGACATGACCAAGGCACCTCATCACAAAGAGGGAGAGGAAGATCAAGAGGAAGAGGAGGACGACATCAACAAAATAGGAATCAAGATGGCGAAGGATGTTACATATGTGGCAAGTTTGGCCACTATGCTAGAGATTGCTACCAAGGAGGAAACCAAAGGAACTATAATCAAGGTTCTTCATACAAAGACCAAGGTAATTATGCTTCTACAAGTTCAGAAAATGACAATCTCTTGATGATGCACATGAATGGGAATTCAAGCAAAGTAGATAACACTTGGTATATTGATAGTGGATGTAGCAACCATATGAGTTGCAATGCTTCTTGGTTTACTAATCTACATGTTCCCAAAGGTAAAGGACATGTAGAAACAGGTGATGATACAGCCCATGAGATCTCCCATGTTGGAGATGTAGCTTTGGATGACAAGGAGGAAGGAAGATGTCTCAAGGATGTCTTGCATGTACCTACCATCACAAAGAACTTGGTGTCCGTTGGGCAAATGGTTGAAAGAGGCTATCAAGTAAGGTTCAACAAAGGTGGATGCTTTGTGGAGAACCCTAAGCAAGGTTACAAGGTCATAGCAAGAGGAAAGAAGCAAGGGAGACTCTTCACTTTGGAGGTAAATTCTCATTCTACTCAACATGTCTACTTCACATATGGAAACAAGAGGATTTCAGAGTTGGACTTGTGGCACAAGAGGATAGGTCACATCAACATACAAAGAATGAAGGAAATGCAATTCAAGAGGCTGGTTGAAGGTCTTCCCAACTTCCAAGGACAAGGTATGAAGCATTTATGTGAATCTTGTCAACTAGGGAAGCAAGCGAGACTTCCATTCAAGAAGAGTGGCTACATAAGCCAGCATCCATTGGAGTTGATACATACAGATGTGTGGGGGCCAACGAAAGAGCAATCCATTGGAGGTAACAAGTACTTTGTCACTTTTATAGATGATTGCACAAGGATGGTTTGGGTTTATTTCATCAAAAACAAATCAGATGTGTTTACATGTTTCAAAGCATTCAAGGCAATGGTAGAGAAGGAAACAGGTACATATATCAAGAAGCTAAGGTCCGATGGAGGGGGAGAATATTTCTCAAATGAGTTTTCTGATTTTTTAATGGATCAATGCATCAAGAGGCAAGTAACATGCAGGTACACACCCCAACAAAATGGAGTAGTAGAGAGAAAGAATAGATACATTGCCGAGATCGCTAGAGCAATGCTTAATGAGATGAATGTACCTAACATGTTTTGGAGTGATGTAGCAAATACCGCCGTGTATCTAATGAATAGGGCTCCTACCTCAGGGATCCATGGCTTGACACCATATCAAGCCTATTATGGTAAGAAACCTGATCTTTCCCACTTGAAGATATTTGGATGTACTTGTTATGTACATGTGCCAAGTGAATTGAGGCACAAGCTACAACCAAAGGCAGAAAAGTGTGTGTTTCTAGGATATTCAAATGATCATAAAGGTTACAGGTGCTTCAACCCAAACACAAAGGACTTGAGGATATCAAGGGATGTAGCATTTGATGAGCTACTCCCTTGGTATAAGAAGTATGATTGTATGCAGGACTATGAAGAAGAAAAGCATGGACATGATGAAGAACAAATCGACCTAGAGCTAAGCGGCCCAAGGTGTTCCATCAATGAAGATAGTTCAAGCATGAACTCACCATGGAGGGGGAGATCTTCATCAAGCTATGAAGCACAATCAATCAACAAAGGCAAAGCAACATTGGTGGAGTTGGATGAAGAAGGTAATGAAGATAAAGATGATGAAGGACACATGATGGAGAAAGAAGCCACGTCAAAGAAAGAGATCAAGTTCCCAAGGCAAAGGAGGTTTATTCCTCCAAAAGGTGAAGAAAGGAAGTCTTCTAGAGTTAAGTATCCAACTCAAAGGTTTACTTATGATTCATACATGGCAACACATTATGCATATATGAACAAAGTAGTAGAAGATCATGAGCCCGATTGCTATGAAGATGCAAGCAGGTACACCGAATGGAAAGAGGCAATGCAAGAAGAGATCGACGCACTTGAGGAAAATCAAACATGGACTCTAGTGCCCAAGAAGGAGAACATGAAGGTAATAGGTAATAAGTGGGTGTATAAAGTAAAGAGGAATTCAGATGGATCTATTTCTAGGTTCAAAGCAAGATTGGTGGCCAAGGGTTTTGCACAAACCTATGGAGTGGACTTTGAAGAGACATTCAGCCCCGTGGCAAAGATGAGCACCATTAGGACACTCATTGCAATGGCTGCTAGCAAAGGATGGAAGCTCTTCCTTGGATATCAAGAATGCCTTTCTCAATGGAGACTTGGAAGAAGAGGTATACATGGAGCAACCACTAGGTTTTGTTCATAAAGAGTTTCCACATCATGTTTGTAGGTTGAAGAAGGCACTTTATGGCCTAAAGCAAGCTCCAAGGGCTTGGAACCAAAGATTGGTGGACTATTTGATCAAATGTGGTTACAATCAATGCAAGGCGGATCCATCTCTCTTCATCAAACAAAGAGGAGAACTTGTGGTCTACATGTGTGTGTATGTAGATGATCTTATCATTACAGGTAATGATACAAAGGGCATTGAGGAGATCAAGGCAAAGCTTGGAAAGGAGTTTAGGATCTCTGATCTTGGAGATCTTAGGTATTTTCTTGGCATTGAAGTTGTATACAAAGAAGAAGGTATTATGCTCATACAAAGGAAGTATATTCTAGACCTACTTGAGAGGTTTGGGATGCTACATTGCAAGCCTATATCAAATCCCATGGAAGTTAATGTAAATCTAAGCTCCATTGATGGAGAGCCATTAGAGGATGTAACTTTGTATTGATCTATTGTAGGCTCTTTCAATTATGCCACAATAACCAGGCCCGACATAGCATATGGAGTTGGAGTGTTATCACAATTTATGCATAGTCCAAGGACTACACACTTGCAAGCTGCAAGAAGAATGTTGCGATATCTCAAAGCCACTATAAATGAAGGATTGTTCTACTCATTTGATGATGATATGCAGGTCAAAGCTTATTCCGATGCCGATTGGGCCGGTTCGAAGGAAGATAGAAGGAGTACAAGTGGTTACCTAGTCATGCTAGGTAGCAAGATCATCTTATGGATTTCAAAGAAGCAACCCACGGTGGCATTATCTTCCACCGAGGCTGAGTATAGAGCTTTGGCTCAAGTCACATGTGAGCTAATGTGGATTAAGAAGTTATTTATGGAGCTTAATTTGCAGGTTGACACATATCCAATTTTTTGTGACAACATGAGTAGCATTCATCTAGCATCGAACCCTGTCTATCATGCTAGAACCAAGCATATTGAAGTGCACTATCACTTCATAAGGGAAAAGGTGATATCCAAGGAAGTTTCAGTACATCATATTGGTACCAAGGACCAAGTTGCGGACATGTTTACAAAGGCTTTGGATGGGATGAAGATTTCAAAATTCAAGCAATGCATCAACATGAAGGAGCTTGGATGAGGATGAAGAATTGAAGCTTGAGGGGGAGTGTTAAAAGTCAAGCTTCAAGCTAAAAAATTCGTGGGGAATCTTTTATGGACATGTGGAGCAATCAAAGGAAGCCAAAAGCCACGAGATTCCATCAAGAAAAGTCACTCAACCACTCCCCAAGTCATCTCAACTAATTCCTCCAAGTTAGGAGGCTGATTTGGAAAGGTAGTTCCTAGATTTTAGGGGCACACCTCTCACTATAAAAGGAGCATGTATCCCGACTTCTTTTGGGCCATCTTCTTGGAGTTTTAGCTCATGTAAAGTGAGCACTAAGTGCTGGAGTTGTGATAAGCAAGCCCCTTGCTTAAGCAACCCCCTTGCTTGTTTGTTTGTTTTCTTTTAGTAGGCATATCTATGTGTGTGCGCAGGCAGTGTTGCAACTCTCTACCCCTGAGTTGTTAGCGTTGGTTCTCCCTCATATGGTATCCATTTGATGTAATTCTTGTCTCATTGGATAGCTATAAGAGTCTATTTTATGCTTACCAATTCTCTGGAGTATTCTCTGAGTAAGCTGGGAGCAACATTCATTTTAGTGAAGTTGTGTGATTGATATCTGTCTCTTTGTGTAGGCTCTGTTGGAAATATTTTGCTCTCTGTTGTAAGGGCTGGTTCTCCTTCTCTATGTATCCATTTGCTATGATTTTGGTGTCATTGGGTAGCTATTAGAGTGCTCTAAAGTTGACTCAAGTTTGAGATTCAGTCTCTGTATAATCTCTGAGAAAAGTTTGCTGGAGTGAAGTGAGGTCTCTGCTTGACTAGCAGTTGTGAGCATTCAACTAGCTCATGTTGTAGACATTGTTTCTATTTGTGTAAGCATCCATTTCAAGTGAAATTTGTTTTGTTGGAAAGCCCTTGGTGTCTACTACAGGGCTACAAAAGCTCACTGGAGTTCTCTGCATAAGCTCTGAGTAAGAGCATTTTTGGTGTGTAGAGGTCAAAGAAGGATACCTGTGGAGGTCATTCGCGCTTCATCGTTGCTTAGGGGTTGAGATACTTCCCCCATCATGTATGTGTCTATGTAATATGTGTATGTATGTATCTATGGATATTCATGTGCATTATGTATGCATATGTGTGTGTATGTGTGTGTATGTGTCTATGTGGGTGTATGTGTCTATGTGTGTGTATGTGTATGCATGTATCTATGCACATGCATGTGCAGTATGTATGCATATGTGTGTGTGTATTTGTGTGTATGCATGTAAGTATGTATGTATGCATATGCATATGCATTATGTATGCATATGTATGCATGTATGGGTATGTGTGTGTATGTCTCTCTATGTGTGTGTATGCATATATATGTGTGTATGTGTGTGTGTATGTGTGTGTGTGTATGTATGTGTGTATGTGTGTGTGTGTGTATGTGTGTGTATGTGTATGTGTGTATGCATGTGTATGTGTGTGTATGCATGTAAGCATGTATGTATGCATATGCATGTATGTGTGTATGTGTGTGTATCTATATATATGTGTCTGTATGCATGTGTATGTGTGTGTGTGTAAATGTGTTTGGATGTGTGTGTCTATAAGTGTGTGTGTGTCTATGTGTGTGTGTATATGTGTGTGTATGTATGTGTGTGTGTCTATGTGTGTGTTAGATAAGATGAGATACATAGTTATTACGAGAGAAGATCTTATGAACCATGTAGAAGGCAAAGCATTATGAGATAAAATGACATAAAATCTATGCAAGTTCTTACAAAAAGATATAATTTCATGATTTGGATGTATTAAAAACGTAGTTTTTGACAGGGGAGCTTTTGATGCACAAGAGGCTAGGGATTTCTTTACATGACATGGAATTCACTTGTCTCTCATGAGTGCTTATAACCCTGAGTCTAATGGGAAAATGGAAAGAGTTCATTCACCAATTCTCAAAGCAATCTCTAAAGCTTGTAATGGTGACATAAAACAATGTCATAAATCTTTATCCTTTACATTATGGGCAGATAGAATGACTTGCACTAGGAAAATAAACTCATATATTATAAAAACCTACTTTTCCTATTCATACAAAAATTCTTACATGTTCTACTCTACCTTGGAATGGTAGTTTGTCAGTTGACTAACTATTGACTTTCAAGATAAAATAACATGAGCAAGGGAACAAAAACCTTGAGGATGTTCTTATAAAAAAATGAAAGAATCAAGATTGAAAAATAAAAATTACCTTAATAAAGGACATAGAATAAGGCCAAAAAAAAATCATGAATATGATTGGGTTTTGATCTATGACAGTACATTCGATTCCGAGTATGATGCAAGAAGGAAAATAACATGCCGATGGTTTGGACCTAATGTTGTTATAAAAGTACATGAAAATGGGACATATTTTTTATGTGGATTAGGTGGAACTCCACTGAGATCGTTGACTGTAGGGAAAAGAGTAAAAATGTTCAAGAAAAGGGATGAAGATGATTACAAAATTCATGAAAAGGTGATTGAAGATGAACTAAAATGATCAAGTGATATGTATTCTTTTCTATTTATACATATTTCTTTTTCATTGGATTGGATAATTGCATTCATATACATATTTTCAAAATTTAAAAAGTGGCTAACGATTATATCAAATTGATAAGTGCAAAGTATCTGACTTGAGTAGGAATACAATTTACTTGAAATAAGTTCAAGCAATGATAGGACAATTTGATTTTGACACTTAAGTAAGAGGATTGATTCAGTTTTTATAAATATGAGTATGTATATGCATGAGAAGCATATTTGATTGAGAAAGAATGATCAAACAAAAGTTTATACTTTCTTCCCACCTAAAAAGTAGAAGTTACAACATTATGATCCATTACATTAAGGGTTGTAGATGAAGAAAGATATTTTAAGAAGAAATCAAGAAAAGACGTGAAGAAATTGGTTGTGGTCTTCAAATCGCTTCCAATCATATATTCAGTTTGGGCATTATAAGGCAGATTTATGAATGTGAGATATTATTAGAATTTCTTAGATTTGTGTAAGTGCATTACATGCAAGTATTTGTATGAAATGATGATTGAATTTGAAAGAGTGCATAAGGAAGGTTGTTTCTTGAAAGCCCAACCAAGTTTATGATTGAATTTTGAAACTTCTAAGGAATTTTTGAAAGGAAAGGTTAATAGTTTTAACTTAATTTGAAATAAACATGTGCCAAGGAAAAAGAAAATTCATTTGCATACATTGAATATGAATTAGTGAATGTTTTGACTCAAAATATTTAGAGCCCAACAAGTTCTGATATTGCTTTTGTTCTACTAAATTTGTAGGTTGGTCCATCGAGGATGATGTGTATATTTAGTGGGGACGAATGTCAAAGAGTTTCTCTCTCCATGAGTTTGTTAAAGATTCCTAATAAAAATTGAATTAAATGCCTTTATCTCGTAGAAATCATGTAAAGTATTTAATCATTGCATGTCTTTATGATATACTAAAGATGTTCCTGCAAATATGGCGTGAGTACTATGAAACATTACATGTGCACTCATATATCTTATGTGTATTAACTCAAGTTTGAGTGTGCATTCATGTAAGTAAAAATTCATGATAAACTATGTATTGCATGTGCTCTCATTCCTAAGCTTTAAGAAGATATTAGCACTCATCTGTGTATAGAATCCCATATTTTGTGTGTGAATGTTCATATGAGGGTCTTTGTAGCTCAAGCCTAAGCAGCACCTCCTTTACTTGTCAATCTGTGGAGACCTGAGGACCGATATGAAGATCATGAGCAATTGTGGTGAGCAAATGTGAGTGACAAGCACATACATGCACGCACACACACACACACACACGCACACAAGGCAAGATCAAAGAGAGGAACAATGGAAGGACTTTGATTAAAAAAGAAATCTATTACAAAGCTGAAATCTACAACAAGCTAACCCCAAAAATGAGCTCTCTAGGTCTTTTTAGAGTTTCTTGAGTGGTTTTGGCCCTATCCAGACCTAGTGTCCGACCTAGTTAAAAATTAGGTTCCAGGGCTTATTTGAGGGCTCAAACGGAGTCTAAAAATTATGAAAATTGGTAGGATTATACTTCTAATGCTCCTCAAGCTTGAGGAATCCTCGACTTGCACAAAATGGAGCTACAAAAAGGTGAAATGATATTTACGATGGTTTTTAGTGATGAAAACCACTATTTTATACGGATTTCTTTTGCAAATTTGACATGCACTTCTTGGAGCTTCCTATGTGCTCCTTCTTCTTGTATGTCCACTTCTCTGATGTGCTTTTTATGCTTGTCCTTGACCTTGAGCTTCAACACTCCCCCCCTCTTGAGTCTGTCATCCCTGATAGACCCTTGTTGTAATGGTTGTTCCATGTAGTGCTTTGAGAGGTAGTGTCCATCCTAAGAGCCATCTATCTTCCAATTGTAGTAGGGTATGTTGTATGGTTCTTCATTTGTCACCTCGAGCCTTGAGTGGTAGTCCCATTGTAGGTGCTTCTTCCTTGGATTTGAGCTAGATAGTGTATGTGCGTGCTTACGAAGATTTCTAGTTGCTCAAAAGAGGTTGTCAGGGTTGTGTTGGAGAAACTGTTGGCTTTGAATGGCTCCGTAGGTATTGAAGTTGCCCCCATGATATCTTCTAGATCTTCCAAAGGTGATGTTCATTGTAATCATGCCAAGTACTCATAACCCATAATGAGTGATGGGTAAGTGTGTTCGTGCATGGGTTGAGAAAAATATGTGCCTTGTGCACGGCCTTGTAATGTAGCCCTATGCATGCGTACTTGGAAAATGCATTGGAAGAAGTTTGGTGAAAAAATCAAGCGTCTTGAGCTAAGTGCTCAAGGGTATGCTGATGAAGAGGTTTCCTCTCTATTATGGTTATAATGTGGCCCAAGTAGGAGATTCTTACCATAGTGAATGGTCAGTCGATGCAGATTTCTTCGTGTTGTACACGAGTCATTGTGATAGACCATTGGTTGGTCTATCGTTGTCGATGAATGCCCTGTTGATGGTCCATGGATGGAGATTCTTTGAGCACATGGTCCTGTCCCCTCTCTTCAAAGCAACATTTGCTAAATACTGAGAATTGAATTTCTTTATATTCCTCCACAAACAGCATTGGGCAACTACAACGAGCTTAGTTTGACATATTCTCTTTGGCTCACCCTAAGCAGGAGTCTTCTCACCTAGTCTACATACAAGGATTTGCAAGGTCCCATAACTACCCCTAGTAGATATCCTTTGGATGCTCTCATACATTGAGTAGTTAAGGATCACTCAAGTTGCAGATCTTCAAGCTCTTCCCTCCTACCATGGATGCCCTGTTCATGCCCAGTTTTGGACATCTGCTAGATAAGGCAGCAATAATATCATCTGCTAGCCAAGACACACATCTATCCAAACTGATAAATGCCCAGTAATCAATGGTTCCACCTTCATATAAGCATGACTCATTCATGTTTCATGATCCAAACCTGGGAACAAGCTCTCTCTCCCTCTCTCTCTTTTTTTTGCTCTCTGTATTTTTTTTTTAACAATGTCACAAAACAAGAAGACAGATGTTAGTATCAGTAAAAATAGTTGACATATGTTGATGTGCTCTTGTGCATGGGACTCTCAAATGTGTCTATGCATGGCCATGTAATGTGGCCTTATATTAATGCATACTTTGGAAATGCATGACTTGAATGGTGCAAAAGACAGGGTTGTGCAAGGAGCACATGGTTGTCGCTCGTCGAGGCTTGATATCACTTGCAGATGTTGATGCCATCTTTGTTGGAGGTATCCATTGTATCTCGAGATGACAAATGATCATTCCTCCTTATAGGGATCCATTTGAGAACGGTCTGCAACTGGGTAGTGATCACCTTTGGCCGCTTCATGTTTGAATGATTTCTTGAGGGTTTGATCCATCATGGTTGGCTCTTTGCTTTGATCGATGCTATCGGTGCTTTTGTCTTCCAAACCCATATGCTTGCAGAAGAGGTTCTTTGATCTTTTTTGGAGCTCTGTGCTTGATTCAGTCCCTTACCTCGCCTTGGTGTCTTTGTTGTGCAGGTTGTTGCCTTGACATCCCCCCCTGGATTTTTTCTGAGTTTAGGCTTGATTGCTTTGGGTCCTTTGATTGGAAGTGGTCTTTCTTGAGGATACGTCATGGTAGGCATAGACCATAGATTTTGAAGTCTAATGTGAGGGGGCTGATTTTGTGCAAGGGCTTTCTTTGGTACCCATATCATAGTGGGATTTGGTTGGGCTCTAAGTAATTTCTTGGCCACCCAAATTTTCTTGACATTACCAAGAAAATGTGATTTTTGTTTCTTGATGTAAGCGTCTTTTGGGCCTTCTATGTGAGTTTTTTGAGAAAATTCACCTTTACATGGGGAATGCAACAAAGGTTGATCTTCTATACATACATCAGGTTTATGCAAGGGATCAATGGGTTGTGTGGTTTGAGATTGATCTAGAGATTCATCGAGACATTTATCCTTATTACACATAGAATCTCTAGGTGTACAAATGAGTGATGGATTGTCATGATTCACCCTAGAGTCAACATCATTTTCCACATCAGTGATACAAAGTATTTGTAGATCATCCCTGCTTATGGTTTCACGAGCGGAATCCAAATTTACAGGGAGAGAGGGTCCTTCCACATCCCCCAAACACTTGGAGTCCTCCATTTCTCCATTCTCCAAGGTTTCCTGTGATTTACTCAAAGAAGGATTAGATTCAAAAACATGAGTAGAAAGAAATTTTTGTGCATGAAAAGCACAATCTTTGAAAAGATGATTTTGTCCCCAATTATCACAAGGCGGATAGTCATTAGGATTTTCAATAGATATATATGTAGAAGCACGCGTAATAGGTGGAGAAGACACCTCAAATTCTTGATGATTTTGTGTAATGGACCTTTGGGTGCCAATGATCGTCTTCATCTATAGCATCCATGACAAAGAATGTTTCAACAAATTGCATGTCCTCCACCATAACAACCAACACAACTTGACCCATGCAGTCATAATGTTCACCATCCATGAGGATAGAAGAATGAGTTGTTGGTTGAATGTTCTCAAAAAAATCGTCACTAGGTCAATATGAATTAAATTCCACTCACAATTAGGATTGATATAAACACTCAACCTTCTATGGTCATATCCTATTCTTATATGCACAAAATTATTGTTATATTCTCTTGTTGCAAATAAGGATCCTACCCCCTCATATATTTCCCCTGTTTCCTTGACTCCTTGCAATTTTTCTCTAGATGTTTCACCCTTATATGAGATTATTTCATGCATTTTATGTTTATGTCCATCCTCTTTTTCAATCTTAGCCCCCTTTCTTCTCTCTTTTGCTTTTTTCTTTCCCATGAAACAATTTTTCTCTCCCTTGGCTTCCCAACCCCACTCTATCTGAAAATGAATTCATTATTCTTATAAAAACACTTGAGGCCATGTGGGATTTGGAACGAGCTTTCCAACGAACTATAGAGCTCAAAAAATGCACTTTTGATGAAAAAATTATGTCAAATCAGGCTCCTGGGGGTCAAAACAGAGAAACAGGCACTTATGGAAAAATCACAATTTTATGTGAAAAGCGCAATTTCGGGGGGTCTAAAAATCGTGATGTTGAGCTCTAATGAAAATCGCAATTTTGAGGGATCATGAAAATCGCGATGCTGAGCAACCGTAAAAATCACGATTTTGTGAAATCATGAAAATCGAGATGCTGAGCACTGATGAAAATCACGATTTTGAGCAATCCCCAAAAAATGCGATTTGATTGAAAATCATGAAAAACGTGATTTTGAGTGAGAATCGTGAAAAACGTGATTTTGAGTGAGAATCGTGAAAAACGCGATTTTGAGTGAGAATCGTCAAAAACGCGAGTTTGAGTGAGAATCGTGAAAAACGTGATTCTGACAGAAAATCTTGTTTTTGGCCTGAAAATCATGATTTTGAGAATGATCAGAAAATCGCGATTTTGACTGAGAATCGTGTTTTTTCAAAATCGTGTTTTTGACATGAAAATCAAGATTTTGAATGAAAACTGTGTTTTTGCTCAGAATCGTGTTTTTACCTGAAAATCGTGATTTCGGCTAAAAATCGTGCTTCTTAAGAATCATGTTCTGAAAATCGCAATTTTGTACCTTACTGAAAATCGTGTTCTGAAAATCGTGAAAATCGCGATTTTGGATGAAAATCGTGTTTTTGAAAATCGTGATTTTGGAGCCAACAGAGAATCGTGTTTTTCCCAAAATCGTGTTTTTGACTGAAAATCGTGATTTGTGAAAATCGCGATTTTGAGCCCACTGAAAACCGTGTTTTCTCAAAGTCGTGTCATTACTTGAAAATCGATTTTGAGCACAACCAGAGAATCACGATTCTGAGAATGACCACAGAATCGTGTTCTTTTCAGAAAGCTTTTTTAGGGGGGGAATAGAAAATTGTATTTTTTTGAAAGAAATTGAATTTTATGAAAATCGCGATCTTCAATCAGAATCGTGTTTTTTTGGCGGGAAATTTAAAATTTTGAGCATCGAGCAATGGCGAGCTCCGTACGTGCAGAAAATCATGAAAAAACACAGGTGCTTGCTCTCCCTTGCACCTCCTAACTCCTTCTCACACAATAATGCATGACAAAAGGTATGAAAATGGTGAAAATGCACTAAAAAACAAGAAATTTCTATGAAGAAGAAGATGGAAGAAGATGGAGATGGTGATGATGATGAATATGAAGAAGAAAAATCAGAAAATGAACAAAAATGACAGTTTTTTACCTTCCAACGTCGCAAATCTACGATCTTACCATCACAAAGCTCGTCCTCGAAGCTCTCTCCCCGAAAACGACGCCAAAATTTGGTGTAGCTCAAGCGTAAGCACCACCTCCTTTACTTGTCACTCCGCGGAGACGTGAGGATTGATATGAAGATCGTGAGCAATTGTGGTGAGCAAATGTGAGTGACAAGCACATACATGCACGCACACACACACGCACGCAAGGCAAGATCAAAGAGAGGAACAATGGAAGAACTTTGATTACAAAAGAAATCTATTACAAAGCTGAAACCTACAACAAGCTAACCCCAAAAATGAGCTCTCTAGGCCTTTTTAGAGTTTTTTCAGTGGTTTTGGCCGTGTCTAGACCTAGTGTCCGGCCTAGTTAAAAATTAGGTTCCAGGGCTTATTTGAGGGCTCAAACAGAGTCTAAAAATTATGAAAATTGGTACGATTATACTTCTAATGGTCCTCAAGCTGGAGGACTCCTCAACTTGCACAAAATGGAGCTACAAAAAAGTGAAATGATATTTACAATGTTTTTTAGTGATGAAAATCATTATTTTATAGGGATTTCTTCTGCAAATTTGACATGCACTTCTTGGAGCTCCCTATGTGCTCCTTCTTCTTGTGTGTCCACTTCTCTGATGTTTTTTTTATGCTTGTCCTTGACTTTGAGCTTCAACAATGTTGTCCCCTTTTGACAAGGTCAAGGGGCAAGCAAATTCTCGACTATTTCCATAAGCTCTCTTTATCAACAAAGGAGAAGTATATACGTTCTAGCTACATTCATGTTATTGGAACCTTGTTGTCATATGAACATTATTTGATTATGTCTAAAATTTTTTAAATACAAACAAAATAAACAAAAAGAAGATAAATCGTGCACGTGAGACGTGTGTGAGTGTGAACTATGAGGTGTATGAGTGGACTTTTTGTTAAGTGTGTATAGTGCAGTGCATGACAATGTATTTACATGTGCATGATTTGTTTGTGTATTAACTGTGTGCATGTATGTGTGGATACATATATGCGTGCGCATGTGTATGTGGATACATATATGTACGTGTGCGGTCGTGAGAGGGGTTGTTCTGTTTTCTTTGATTGTAGGAATACGTACGTGAAGGGCTGGTATCTTCTCTATTCCTCGTCAATATCACCGCAAGGTAGAAGGTATTACAATTGGATGGATAAACTGACCGAATTGGTCCATACATGTCTTGTAGTTTAGAAGGCGGTTGAGGTGGAGGCTCAGCTCGATGCTATTCCTTGTTTTTTTTAACCTCTTTGTAATTTTTTCATAGGATCTTGACGCTTCTTTAAAGAACATTTGTTTTTTTTTTTTTGTCTTACCTTTCTCTCAAACTTTCGAATGATTTTTTAGGTAAGACATGCGAAAAAAAGGGTACATTAAACGTCCTTTAAATAAAGACATGAAAGATAGGCTTATTGAGACCACCGCTGCATACGAGTCCAAGAGTTCATTCAGAATCGTAGATCTAATGATAGAACTTCCATTGTCATGGTTGTCTTCGTTGTTGAGTCATTCTAACTTCCATTGTCATGGTTGTCTTCGTTGTTGAGTCATTCTTCATTGCTTTGACTCCTCAAGTCATTGATTCCTAAGGTTTCATCATCTGAGAGTCCATCATTTGTTTCGCTGGAGTAACCAAGACGATTAATCTAATATAATCTCTCGACTTAATGTTTGATGTGAAAGTTGTTGGAGCTTTTTCGTGTGGACTCTTTCTTCCCAGTGTTGATGAGTGCCTGATTCATCTTTTTGGGGCATTGTTTCTTCAGGGGGAGTGCCCATCGCATCACTTGGGTGAGCCATCGCTCTTTTTGTGCCATCACGACGAGCTGAGGGCCATCGAGATGAGATTTTTGTGCCTTCGCTTTGTTTGAGCCATTGCATCGGGTTGTTTGGGCATCACAACGTGGTATCCATACCAGTGTTGATTTTTGACGGCATTATTGCCCGTTTTGGCCATTTTTTACCATAAAATAAGGTAAAAAATTTTATACGACCTTCAGAAAATATATTAAAATCAGCAAATACAGTATGATCTGTACATAACCTTCAAAATTGAAGGCCATGGTCGACCGTCAAAATACAACACTGAGATTTCGTACCATCACGGTCTGTGAGGGTCATCGTGTCTGCACTATCATGAAGTGGGTAGGCCATTGTGACATGCTGTTTAGGTCCTCGTGCTCTATACGTGCCATCACGGTCTGTCTAAAAGTGCCATCATGATGAGGATATTTTCGGGCCTTCATGCCCTTGCTGCCTCGTAATTCACATGTTCGCTTAACCTTCACCTTGCTTGGGTGCTGCTTCTTGGTGATTCCCTATATATATATATATATATATATATATATATATATATATATATATAGGTATGTGTGTTTGTGTGTGTGTATATAGATATGTGTATAAGTATATGTGTGTATATGTGTATGTGTATATATATTTATTCTGATTAAAATCCTTAAAATTAAACCTATTTTTGTATATTTAATTATAGATATTTAATTTATTTATTTAAAAGACTAGTTCTTTTCATATTTATTTATCAATATAATTATCCTATTATATATATATATATATATATATATATATATATATATATATATATATATATATATATATATATATATATATATTTATATATTCAGATTTTTTTCTTATTTTTTTCTATATTTTCTCTTAATATAAATGTAATTGAATTATATGTATGCCTAAACCCTAAAACCTAATCTTAAAGATCTAGATCTAAAATATGTATATTTCTGTATGCATGTGTACATACTTGTATATGTGTATTATATGTGTATGTGTATGCGTGTATATATGTTATGCATGTGTAAAAATCCTAAAACCCTAATCGAAAAGACCTAGACCTAAAACATGTGTGTATGTGTATGTATGTATGTATATATATATATATATATATATATATATATATATATATATATATATATATATATATAGATATATATATATATATATATATATATATATGTGTGTGTGTGTGTATAAGTATATCTGTATGTATGTGTAAAAAGCCTAAAAACCCTAATCCTATTTTTATATATTTATGTAAAAAAAAACATTAAAATCGTAATTTTATCTATTTAATTAAAACACTAGCTTATGTGTGTGTATATGTGTGCATGTGTGTATGTATGTGTGTGTGTGAATGTATGCATGTGTGAGTATATGTGTATGTGTATGTGTGTCTATGTATGCATGTGTGAGTATGCATCCATGTGTGTGTATATGTGTATGTGTGTCTATGTATGCATGTGTGAGTATATGTGTATGTGTGTGTATGTATGCATGTGTGTGTATGCATTCAGGTGTGTGTGCATGCATGGGTGTATGTATATGTGTGTGTGTATGTGTATGTATGCATGTGTGCATGTGTGTATGTATGTGTGTGTGTGTATGTATGCATGTGTGTATATATGTGTGTGTATGTATCCATGTGTGTACATGTGTGTGTATGTATGCATGTGTGTATATGTGTGTGTGTATGTATACATGCATGTGTGTATATGTGTGCATATGTGTATGCATGCATGTGTATATATGTGTGTGTATGTATGCATGCATGTGTGTATATGTGTGTATGTATGTGTGTCTATGTATGTGTGTATATGTGTGTGTATGTATGTGTGTATGCATGTGTGTGTATGTGTATGTATGCATATGTGTATATATGTGTTTGTATGTATGTGTGTATGCATATGTGTATATATGTATGCATGTGTGTATATGTGTATGTGTGTGTATGCGTGCATGTGTGTATAATATGTGTGTGTATGTATGCATGCATGTGTGTATATGTGTGTATGTATGCATGTGTGTACATGTATGTGTGTATATATGCATGTGTAGATGTGTAGATGTGTGTGTGTATGTTTGTGTGTGTGTATGTATGCTCTATCTTCCTATCTCTATCTTCCTCTCTTTCATCTCTCTTTATCTCTCACTCTATCTCTCTTTATCTCTGTTTCTCTCATATCTCTCTCTCTCTCTCTCTCCCCTCTCTCTCTCTTTCTCTCTCTATCTCTCCCTCATCTCTGTCTCTCTATCTTTCTCTCTCTATCAGTAGAGATTAAAACAATCACTTACAAGTATATCCCCTCTTTTGGATCGTTGTCGTCAAAGCATAATGTATGTCGTCTATCGTCGAATTCCAAAGAATCTACGCCAAAGAACTTCTGGAAAATCAAAGAGAAGAGAAATTATAAGACCTAAAGCATAGAGAAAGACAAAGGCTAAGAGTACGTGCACCACTTACCAAGATGTGAGATCTAAAGAGAGAGAGTGTGTGTGTAGAGAGAGATCTGTGTGTGTGTGCACAAGACAATGCAGATCACAATTCGGTTTGTGTGCGCAAGTTCGACAGAAGACAACCAGTACTCAAACACATGCAAAATGTTCAATTTTGCTCTCGGGTTCCCGGTATGTTTAAAACATGGCCTCGGTATATGCATTGGTATAAGTATCGATATGCGCATCGGTAGTTTCCAATAAATTACCGACACTTATATCGATGCATATACTGACACATATATCGACGGTCGCGAGACATCCGGACGATCTGTTTTAAACGTTCATACCGACGGTCACTTGACCGTCGGTATCTTTAAGTGGAGTTTTACAACGTTTATACCAACGTCGAGAGTGACCGTCAGTATAGGCAGTGTCAGTATGCCCCTCATATGTTGTAGTGAAAGTAAACCAGAATATTTAGGGCATATCATTTCTAGTCAAGTAGTGTATGTATACCCAAATAAAATCAAAGTAATACTAGAATAGCATGTACCTCAATAAGTTGATGATGTATGATCTTTTCTTGGGTTGCTTTGTTTTTGACACAAAGTTTTTTTTTCTTACTAGCACTTCCACTTCCTTTATTACTAAAAAAAAAAGTAAAATTTTCATGGGGCTTAGCACACAAACAATCTTATGAAAAAGTCAAACATGCACTTTCACATGCACCTATTTTTCAGTTACCAGATTTTACACAACCTTTTCATGTAGTTATAGTTGCTAGTGACTCAGGTATAGGTGTAGTATTAATGCAAAATGATTGGAAAGCTAAAATGGCCTACAACGCAACTTGGAAATGAAAGAGGACTGCTACAAAGCAGGCATTAGCAATACCAACTCATTTCTTGAAGTGTCCATCCATCTTTCCCAACAGTGGTATCAGAGCAAACTAAGGTAAAATGGGAGATGGTTTTCCTTCTTTCATTGATAAATTGGACAGAAACAACTACCAAGCATGGTCCTTGAGGATGAAGACATACTTGCAAGGAAGGAGTCTCTATGGATACATCTGAGGAGATGCCCATCTTCAGAAGCAAAGGACAACCTACAACAGAGGAGCATGAAAGACTCAATTCATGGTGTGCCAAAGATGCATTAGCAAGGTCATACTTACTTAAATCTATTTCTGACTTTCTTCTTCCACACATTAGGAACTGTAAGACATCCCAAGAGACCTCGGATACCCATCTAATATTTGTGGTTTATCAAATCACATCATAGATGAGTGTTACAGGAACTTCAAGAATTAGAGAGGTAGAGGTTTCCAAAGAGGTGGCTACACACAATCAAGAGGAAGGTTCAACCATCATCAAGGACACAACAACAATTATAAAAAAAATTACAACAATTACCAAGGAGGCTATAAATCAAGGAAAGGATACAAAAATTACACAAAAGAACAAGAGGATTCCCTTCTGATCATGAATATGACTTCAAAGCAAGGTACGGATAACCATCTCTTCTACATTGACTCAGGATGTTCAAACCATGTGGCCGGCAATGTAGCTCTTCTCTTTGACCTTGAGGAACCTAAGGGAAAGCATCAGGTACAAACACGTGATGAAACCAATCACTCAGTGGTCAAGGTAGGAAATGTTCAAACCTCTGATGGAAATAGAGATCTGTTGAGCAAGGTTCTATATGTATCTACAATCACCAAGAATTTGATGAGTGTTGGACAGATTGTGGAAAAGGGTTTGCAGGTTAGGTTCAACAAATATGGAGCATTTGTGGAGGATCCCCAACATGGATTCAAGAGAATTGCCAAGGGAGAAAAGACAGGTAGGTTATTTACATTTGAACTTGAAGATACAAAGAATATTGCACTTTATAACTACAAAGATAAAACATTGTCAAAGCTTGAGATTTGGCATAAAAGATTAGGGCATATTGGTGAGAGAACCTTAAAGAAAATATGTAGAGATCAATGTGTGCTTGGGATACCTAATGTATCCAAGCAACACATGATCTATAAATGTGGTGCTTGTCAGTTTGGAAAATCTCACAGGTTACCCTTCTCAAGGAAAGGCTACATGCATGAGGATTACTCGGAGCTTGTCCATACAGATGTATGGGGACCAAGTAAGGATCCCTCAATTTCTGGATCAAGTTATTATGTATCTTTCATTGATGATTTCAGTAGGTGGACTATCTTATATTTCATGAAGCACAAAGATGAAGTGTTCAGCTGCTTTAAAAAGTATCTTGCACTTGTGGAAAACCAAATAGGAAGAAGCCTAAAAAGACTAAGGTTAGATGGAGGAGGTGAGTACTTCTCAAATGAGCTTGATGCATTCTTGCAGGATAGAGGAATCAAAAGGGAGATTATAACAAGGTATATCCCTGAGCAAAATGGGGTGGCAGAGAGGGGAAATATGTTAATTGTTGAAATAGCTAGGTCAATGATAAATGAGAAAAGGCTACCTAATTATTTGTGGGCAGAGAGTGTATCTACTGCCACTTATCTTGTTAATAGGTTGCCATCAAAATCTCTTGATGGGACGATCCC
This sequence comes from Ceratopteris richardii, assembly GCA_020310875.1. Classification (NCBI taxonomy): domain Eukaryota; kingdom Viridiplantae; phylum Streptophyta; class Polypodiopsida; order Polypodiales; family Pteridaceae; genus Ceratopteris; species Ceratopteris richardii. The sequence goes on from CM035410.1 coordinate 89,402,379, forward strand.
ATATGAAGCATGGGATGGGAGAAGACCTTCATTTGATCATTGCAGGATCTTTGGATGTGTCGTTTATGTACACATCCCATCTCAAATAAGAGGTAAGCTAGACCCTAAGGTTGAGAAGTGCATCTTCATAGGGTATGATTTGAATCAGAAAGCATACAGGTTTTATAATCCTTCCAACAAAGGATTTATGGTCAGTAGAGATGTTTTCTTTGATGAGAATGATTCTTTGTTTGAAAGTGAATGCACGAAAGTAAAGTTGCCTTATGACTTGGAAGAGGAGTTTCCAAGCCTCACCAAAGAGGAGCCAAATCAGATTGAAGACATCAAATCAGATGATGAGGACATCATCAACCTAGAAGAATTCAAGGAAATCCAAAGGCAAAGTCCAGATGAAGAAGTTGGAGTATATACCTGAATCATCTAACCAAGCAATCAAAAGATCACAAAGGGAGAGCAAGAAGCCAATCAGATATGGGTATGACACTTCCTTAGTTACTAAGCATTCTATTTATCTTGCCAAAGATTTATCACTTGAAGAGCCATCATCATATGAAGAGGCAAAGACCAAGGAAGAATGGAAGGAGGATATAGATGAAGAAATTGAAGCACTCAAGAAGAATGATACTTGGAAGCTAGTGCCAAAGAAGGAGTCTATGAAGGTAATTGGGTCTTGATGGATTTACAAAATCAAGAGAAATTCAGATGGATCAAAAAACAAGTATAAAGCTAGACTTGTGGCTAAGGGTTTTGCACAAACCCAAGGAGTTGATTATGAAGAAACCATCAGGGTATTGGTAAGTGTGGTTGCTTCAAAGAGTTGGAATATGTACCAATTGGATGTAAAAAATGCTTTTCTAAATGGTTGGATTTCAGAGGAGGTTTACATGGCTCAACCTCCTGGCTATGAGGATCCCAGCAAGGTAAATTATGTGTGTAAACTGAACAAACCTCTTTATGGATTAAAGCAGGAACCTAGGGCATGGAACCATAAGTTGACTACATACCTTCAAGATCAAGGATTGATCATGAGCAAAGCAGATACTTCTTTGTTTGTCAAGAGAAGTAATTCAAAGGTGATATACCTATGTGTGTATGTTGATGAGATCATACTTATAGGTAATGATGCTAATGACATCAAGCAGATCAAGAATCAAATGATGCAAGAGTTCAAAATAAGTGATCTAGGGTCACTAAAGTATTTTCTTGGACTTGAGTTAGTTTATACTAACTCTGGAATTTACATTACTCAAAGAAAGTATGTAGAGGACATGTTAAAGAAGTTTCACTTGCAGGATGCCAAGGTAGCAAGCACTCCTATGGAGGTAGACCAAAAATTAAGTGCTCATGAAGGTGATGTGCTTGAAAATGTTGCAGGATACCAAAGCATACTAGAGAGCTTAAACTATACTACATTTACAAGGATTGATATTGCTTATGGAGTATGTGTCTTAAGTCAATTTATGCACAAACCTAGAGCACCTCATTTGGAAGCTGCCAAGAGGATCTTGAAGTACCTTAAGGGCACTCAAAATCAAGGTTTATACTTTCCTTATACTTTAGATTTGGACATCAAGATATACTTAGATGCAGCTTGGATAGGTTTTAAGGATGAGAGGAGGAGTACGTGAGGTTATCTCTCTTTTGCATGTGATAAGCCCATTTCATGGTCTTCCAAGACGCAACCTACTGTTGCTTTATCTTCAACAGAGGCAGAATATAGAGGATTGGCCAATGCTACTCAAGAGGCCATTTGGATTAGGTTTCTATATGCAGACTTGGGATTACATGCTAACTCTCCAATGTGTTTTGGAGATAATACAAGTTCTCTACACCTTCCAGCAGATCCTATCTATCATGCTAGGACCAAGCATATAGAAGTTCACTATCATTATGTGAGAGAGAAGCTATTGAGCAAGGAAATTTAGTTGGCATATGTATCAACTAATATGCAATGTGCAGACTTATTGACCAAAGCACTTGATGGTACTAAACTTTGGAGGTTCAAAGCTATGATTGGATTGTAGGAAATTCAAGAGCATTGATGAAGAAGACCAAGCCAAAATATTTGGCTTGAGGGGGAGTTGTTGGTGCAAGTGCCAAGCCTACACACTTGGCTAGGCTTGCGAAGACTTTATGTGCAAATCATTGAAGACACATGAGAACCATTGCTATGGATTTCTATCTTTAACCATATGTAAAAGTCAATTGACTTGGAAGATTCTTGTAAATCCACTAAACTCGTGGAGTTAGATAGAATGAAAAGCTACGACTTCATTTAGAGAGAATTTCTCCTAGATTAGGGAATCACATTTAGAGAGAGCCAAGATTTGAATTCAAATTCAAATTTGAAGATAGCATCTATAAAAACACCTTGAAACCTCACGGCCATTACACTCCCTTAGAGAGCCAATCATTTGATCATTAGTAGAGGTTGAGTAGCAAACTTCATTGCTCACTCACCTTACAATTATTTGGCATTATTCCTTTGCCCATGATGTTGTAAATTCATGTTCCATAATACATATACATCATTAAGTATATCTGTTGGTCTCTCTGTTTTTGTATCTCAGAACAGTGTTCTTGGCTTGATCATATCTAAGTCATTACTCCACCATTTTCAATTTTTTGTGGCTTGTTGGATTCAACTCTAAGTCTACTACATTCTGACAAATTTTGAAGGCATTCCATTTAGTGGATTGGGAGAAAAGCGCGTCGAAGTTGTCACTTGTCATTCTCTATAGAGGTCCTTAAAAACTAGGGGTGATGCTACACTTGCTAAATTGATTGCTTTGTGTATAGTCAGTCATTTTAAGTGATTTCGACTTGCAATCATTAGCTCTTTAAGTTAATTGTATATATCCAAAAGTAATTGTTCTAATTCCTACTGTCTTGGGAGCACTAAGCTTAACAAGCAGTAGGTGTGTGAACCAAAATAGAAAGTTTTTGATGATTTGTAAATTGTGAAGTTATCTGTTCTGGATCAATCATTGCATGGATCATCTCTAAAGTACATAGGCACTTATTTGGTGTCATTGGAAAGCTAAAAGGGCCTACAACTCAACTCTGAAGTGAAAGATGGCTGATACAAAGCAGGGATTAGTAGTACCAACTCATTTCTTAAAGTTTCCATCCATCTTTCCCAACACTTTGATTTTCTTATGATAAGAGAGCACATACTACTATTGTTCATGCACCTTTTGAGACTTTTTATGGTAAAAATCTTCAGATTCCCATGTCATTTATGTAAACCGGTATTCTTATGGCAAGTTCTATTGCTCAAAAACACATTTCTATACTTCATGAAGTTCATGAACACATTGAAAAGTCAAGAACATTACACTTACAATGTTAATAAGAAAGGACTAGCAAAACAATTTAATGAAAATGATTTTGTATGGTTGCATATCATTAAAGAAAATTTGAAAAAACATTCTACGACATCCTAAAGTTAAACTTGCACCATGCTATTATGGACCATTTTACATTATTCAAAGGATCAATGAAACTTCTTTTAGACTAGACATATCAGAATATAGATTACTCTTTTTATATTACTTTATTAAAACCATTTAAAGGCACTCTATCTCTCACTCCTATTCTTGATGATTTTCCTTTTCTTGGAGAAGAATCTAAAACCTTAATTCATGAGAAAATAATTGATCGTGATGTAAGCACTACACACACTAATACTTAATAGCATCAATATCTCATAAAATACAAAAATCATTCTTTTGAAGAACCTAATGGATCAATAAGACTTCATTAACTCCTCATTATGATCACATAGGTTTTGCATATCATTCATGAACATATTGAATGAAGTTTTTCTCTAATTATATGTTTACATGTATGTGTTTATACATGGAACATGCTTATTATTATTTTGTGATGAGACATTTGGCTAGGCATCCATGTCTACTTTCTTTCTTATGAACTAAGGTAAGTTTCATTTCCAACTCGGGGAAATTTTATCATTTATGGAATGCTTAATTATTGGAGTTTATTTTATTGAGACTTTGTTGTGCTTTGTGTTTTGATTTGGCAGATGAAGGCTCATGAGACACGCACGGGAATGGAATTATTTGGATGCATTTGAAAATAAATAGAGAGATTATATTTTCCATATATTTTGTAATTATAATGACCCACATAAAGATTCTAGAAAGCTATAAAAATATTGGTTGAAGATAAGGATTGCTAGAGATTGAAACTTTTGTAAATAAAAGCTAAGGCTCACCATAAAAGTAAGTAATGTTTTACTTAGAGGTCCACTTTTGAAGCACCCATCCTTATTGTAACTTCTATCTTTGGATGTAATGAAAACTTGTAAATACACACACTTTGGAGACGCATTCAATAGAGTGCATGGGGAGGGATTGTACTCAATATTGTGTACTATTTTTCCTACTCCACATCTCTATTCTTGTGTGTTTCTGATTTTATATTTTCTCTATGCCTGCATGACCGGAAGATCATGCAATAGCTCTCATTTATTAGATTTACTTTTTTGGAGTGATCTTAGAGAGCTTAAAACTCTTTTGAGATTTTGTACCAGAGTTTTGCAATATAGTGAGGTTCTTGGAGCATCCTATCCCTTGCCTCTTAGGAAAGCACTAGATTATGCCCTCTGAATAGACTAGGAAATATTTCCTAAATATCATTATGATTAGAAGATCACCTACATAGGGAAAATAATAGAAGAATATGTATTGATACAAGAAATTCCACAACTAGGGACTTATAGGCATGAATAACTTGACTAGAGATGATACAACAGATCCCACAACCCGGACCATAGATATGATGCAAGATATCAGCATTACAAGAACTCCCTTTAGAAAGATGAACTAGATACAAGAAATAACTTGACAGGATTTCATATTAGGAGATTACAAGAGGACGAGGCAAGATGTCCAAGATACTAGACTAGATAGGACAAGAATAAAGAACAAGACTAAAACTTGAACAAGAACTTGGAGATAACTTACTTTGAGATCGTGAGTCCTTGAGCTCCCAAGAATGGCATTGGCAAGAATGAGTATATATGTGGCCTACCCCTCCTTATATATGTTCTTCAAGGATTCTTATGAATTGATGACATTATCCATTCAAAAAAATACCTTTGAATGTCAAAATTCAGCAAATAAATAATCGATCTTGAAGTTTTGGCACGTTTTGGATGTGATGGTAGGATTAATTTCTCCAAATTTTTAACCAAACATGAGATATAAAAATTCAACCTAAGGTTTAGGATGGTTTTTTTGTCTATGAAATGTTGAAAGTTTTTCAAGCTCAAGAGTGTGGGAACATGCCCCAAATTGAACCTTCCACATCATCCACAATCAAAGGAGGCTGATTTCCACGAGTTGGAGGCATCCAATTATGCCCATAATGGAAAGAAGTTGATTAGAGAAGATTTAGCTCACCTCTTGATGTGATTGGACCTCACTTTTGACATGTATATGTTTTTGATTGGTTAAAGAGGTTAGTATGTGGTCTTTAAAACCTCTTATGAGTTGTATTATGACTTAGAGTCGTGGAAATACGTGCCCAAGCTGCCCCCTTGCTTAAGCACACCCCCTACTAGCTGTTCTCTGCATATTTTGCAGAAATTTCACTTTTACACACTCTATCTATCTAGATGTTTTTGGGAGACCCCCTAGTCTTATAATTGTTGTTTCTCCTTCACCCGGAATCCATTTGCAACGATGCTTGTCTTGTTGAAAAGCTTATAAGTTCTACTTTGTCTGGCATAAGTCTCGGGTTCAGTGCCTGCATATGTGTAGAGAAATGTCCAGAACAGTGTCAGTCTAGTTAGCTCATACTCTGTGAAGAGATCAAGTTATCTGTTTTGTTGCAGCTGGTTGAGGCATCATCTAGTGTCCAAATGGAGTGATTTTACTCTCATTTGAAAGATCTTCGAGTCTAGTTTAAGCTTGCAAAATTTCATTACCAGTCTCTGCATATACTCAGAGAAACGAAGAAAATACAGAGCCTATGTCTAAAAAATTTCAGGATCCTAGGAGGGTTCATTTGCTTTTGATGTGCACATAGGAGTGTTTATCCTCCAACAGTGGTATCAGAGCTATAAGTGGAGTATCAAAGAGAGAAGAAGGAGCTACTGAAGTTAAGTAAATACTTCATCAAAGTTTGAAGGAAGGAACCAAAGAACGGGCACGTCAACAACAAGGGGAAGCAAATACATCATCAAATCAAAGACGAAGCTTCATCAAGAGGAGTAGCTATATTTTTTGAGGTAAAAGCCATCTTTTTCAACTTCATTACATCAAGGGGAAGGTTCAAGAGAGCTAGGAGGCACCATGGATGATCTCAATGCTCAGATTGAGAAGCTCGAAAAAGGAAACTACCAACCATGGCGATTTAGAATAAGCAATTTTTTGATGGGGAAAGGTTTGTGGGGACTTGTGAGTGGTGGAGAGCCAAAACCCTACATAGATGAGGTAAATCCAACCAATGACCAGAGAAGAGCAGTAAGAGAGTGGGATGAAAGGGACAAAAGGGTCATTTTCATTTTATTTCAGCATATTAGCAACTCTATGGTAGGGCATATTCAAGATTTGGATACATCAAAGAAGGTGTGGGGGTGCTTGGAGAGATTGTACCCTCCACAAAAGCTAGAAAAATTCAGCTCAAGAATGAGCTAAATAATCTTAGGAAAAGCCCCTCTCAAGGTGCTAATGATTACATATTAAAGGTTAAAGAGCTTGCAGATGCACTAGGGTCAATTGGTTGTGCCCTAGATGATGACGATCTTGTCGCTCACACCCTAAATGGACTTAGGGATGATGAAAAATGGAGGGCTTTCACAACTTCAGTGTATGTAAGGGACTCTCTTCCTGATTTTGATCATTTAATCACCCTCATGGTGATAGAGGAGATGAAACTTGGTGGTCATAAGGCCAAGGATAGCCAAGGGCAATTGTTGTATGCAGGTAGAGGAAGAGGAAGACACAACTGAGGTGCTACAAGAGGAAGAGGAAGATATCAAAGCAACCAAGGAGGTCAAGGACAACAAGAAAATGTAGGTCAAAGAGGTGGAAGAGCCACAAATAGAGGAAGAGGTGCCACATTTGGTGGAAGAGGACAACCCACTTCAAATGGATGCTTTGTATGCGGTAAGCCCGGTCATTTTGCAAATGAATGCTATCATAGAGCTCAAAGACAAGGGAATCAAAGCAACAACAAAAATTATAGAGGGCAAGGTAATTATGCAAACACATCATCCAGCCAAGGGAATGATTATTTACTTGCCATGAGGTATGGTGAAGATACAACTCAAGCTAGTGAAGATGTATGGTATGTAGACAGTGGATGTAGCAATCATATGTCATGTCGAAAGGATCTTTTTAGTAATTTGCAGGTCTCAAAGCATCAAGGGCATGTGGAAATAGGTGATAACTCAGAGCATACCATTCAACATGTGGGAGATATCAGTTTGGAAGGAAATCAAAGAGCAAAGTGCTTATCAGAGGTATAACATGTCCCTACTATTACCAAAAACTTGATTTCGATAGGCCAAATGGTAGAAAAAGGTTATCAAGTTAGGTTCAATGAAAGAGGATGTTTTGTTGAGGATCCAAGGGTAGGTTTCAAGCTCATAGCAAAAGGAAAGAAGCAAGGGAGAATGTTCACAATGGACATAAATTAGCCACACCATTCAATGTATGTGACATATGGAGACAAGAGGATAGCAGATTTGGATCTATGGCATAAACGAATAGGTCACATCAACCTACAAAAGCTCAAGGACATGCAAAGGAGGAGCTTGATAAGAGGCCTACCAAATTTTACATCTAAAATGTTGCATGAAATTTGTGTAGCTTGCCAACAAGGAAAACAATCAAGGCTTCCTTTCAAGAAGAGTACCTATGTAAGTGCAAATGTTTTAGACCTCATTCACATGGATGTTTGGGGCCCAACAAGAGAAGCATCCCTTGCTGGAAATAGGTATCTTGTAACCTTCATTGATGACTTTTCAAGGAAAGTATGGTTGTATTGCATTAGAAACAAATTAGATGTGTTCCACTACTTCAAGAAACTCAAAGCACAGGTGGAGAAGGAATCTGGCAAGCTTATCAAAACTTTGAGATCGGATGGAGGGGGAGAGTACTTCTCCCATGAATTTTCTGAATTTTTGCAGGTCAATGGCATCAAAAGACAATTTACATGCAGGTATACCCCTCAACAAAATGGGGTAGCAGAAAGAAAGAACAGACACATAACAGAGGTAGCAAGGTGTATGCTCAACGAAATGAATATGACACATTGTTATTGGGGAGAGGCTACATATACAGCCACATACATCATGAATATATGTCCTACATCAGGTATACATCATCTAACCCTTGAGGAAGCATGGAGTGGAAGAAAACCTTGCATTTCACATCTTAGAATCTTTGGTTGTATATGCTATGTACATGTACCTCAAGAGTTGAGGTCAAAGTTAGATGCCAAATCTGAAAGGTGTATTTTGTTGGGATATTCTATGGAACCAAAGGGGTATAAATGCTATAATCCCATCACCAAGGAGCTGAAGGTAAGTAGGGATGTTGTCTTTGATGAATTGAAGCCTTGGTATGCATGCACAAGTCCATTGCAGGTTGAAGACATAGGTGAGATAGATTTGAAGAATGATGATAGAGTTCAAGAAAGCATGGATTTAAGTGGTCCAAGCAACTCATGCAACACAAGGACACCCTCACCATGGAGTGGAAGAAGATGGCAACCACACCTAAAGGAAGTGAAAGAAGGTCTTCAAGAGTAAGATATCCAGTACAAAGGTTAACATATGATAATTTCATTGCAAAGCATTATGCATACATGACTCAGGCAATCAAGGACGAAGAACCAACTAGTTATGAAGAAGCTAAGGATTGCAAGGAATGGCAAGAGGCAATGAAGGAAGAGCTCAAAGCACTTGATGAGAACCATACTTGGAGCTTGGTACCAACTCAAGAAGGCATGAAGGTGATAGGTAATAAGTGGGTTTACAAAATTAAAAGAAATTCAGATGGTTCCACTGCTAGGTACAAAGCAAGGTTGGTGGCGAAAGGCTTCTCCCAAAGCTATGGGATAGATTATGATGAAACTTTCAGCCACGTAGCCAAGATGCCAACAATTAGGACTTTGATTGCAGTAGCCACATCAAGGAAATGGAGCTTATATCAGTTGGATGTGAAGAATGCCTTCCTCAATGGAGAGCTTGAAGAAGTAGTCTACATGAGCCAACCTCAAGGATTTGCAAGTATGAGGTACCCAAATCATGTTTGCAAGCTAAGGAAAGCACTATATGGACCAAAGCAAGCCCCAAGGGCCTGTAATCAGAGGTTAGTGGATTATTTATCAAGTTGTGGATACAAAGAAAGTGTTGCACATCCATCATTTTACATGAAGAAGCAAGGAGACAAGACGGTATACATATGCATCTATGTGGACGATTTGATCATCACAGGAAGTGATATTGCAGGTATTAAAGATATCAAATCAAAGCTAGGAAAGGAGTTCAAGATATCTGATCTTAGAACACTAAAATACGTCTTGGGAATAGAGGTAATCTATGCACACAATGGCATCTTTTTTATTCAAAGAAAATACTTGTTGGATGTGCTATACAGGTTTGGTATGAGTGGTTGTAAGCCACTTTCTCAGCCCATGGAGCCCAATACAAAGTTGGTTGCAGGTCAAGGAGAGGCTATACAAGATATTACACTATATAGAAGCATAATTGGTTCATTAATTTATGCTACATTCACTAGACCTGATCTTGCATATGTAGTAGGTGTTCTCTCTCAATTTTTGCATGCACCTACTCATGATCATCTCATGGCGACAAGAAAGGTGCTTCGTTACATCAAGCACACCATCAACCAAGGTCTATTTTACTCATATGATGTTGATCTAAGTGTCAAAGGATATAGTGATGCTGATTGGGCAGGTAGCAAGGATGATTGAAGGAGTACATCGGGTTATGTTTTCATGATAGGTACAAAAGTGATCTCTTGGAGCTCTAAGAAGCAACCTACTGTTGCTCTAAGAAGCAACCTACTGTTGCTCTTTCATCCACAGAGGCTGAGTACAGAGGTTTAGCATTGGCTACATGTGAGCTATTATGGCTTAAGAAGCTACTTAAGGACTTGGAAGTAGAAGTGGAGGAGTTTCCTCTTTATGGATACAACATTTCAAGCATCTATCTAGCTAACAATCCCATGTTTCATGCAAGGAGCAAGCACATAGAGGTTTATTACCACTTCTTTAGAGAAAAGGTGATGGCAAAAGAGCTAGATATAAGGTATGTGAACACTAAAATGCAGGTTGCAGACATGATGACAAAGTTTCTTGAAGGTACAAAGCTTGGAGGATTCAAGGAAGCAATCAACATAAGAGACATAGGCTGAAGCAACAAAGGAAAAGACTTGAGCTTGAGGGGGAGTGTTGAAAGTTTTTCAAGCTCAAGAGTGTGGGAACATGCCCCAAATTGAACCTTCCACATCATCATGGACCTCACTTTTGACATGTATATGTTTTTTATTGGTTAAATAGGTTAGTATGAGGTCTTTAAAACCTCTAATGAGTTGTATTATGACTTAGAGTCATGGAAATACGTGCCCAAGCTGCCCCCTTGCTTAAGCACACCCCCTACTAGCTGTTCTCTGCATATTTTGCAGAAATTTCACTTTTACACACTCTATCTATCTAGATGTTTTTGGCAGACTCCCCGGTCTTATAATTGTTGTTTCTCCTTCATCCGAAATCCATTTACAATGATTTTTGTCTTGTTGGAAAGCTTATAAGTTCTACTTATTCTGGGATAAGTCTCGGGTTCAATGCGTGCACATGTGCAGAGAAATGTCCAGAACAGTGTCAGTCTAGTTAGCTCATACTCTGTGAAGAGATCAAGTTATCTGTTTTGTTGCAGCTGGTTGAGGCATCATCAAGTGTCCAAATGGAGTGATTTTACTCTCATTTGAAATATCTTAGAGTCTAGTTTAAGGCTGCAAAATTTCATTATCAGTCTCTGCATATACTTAGAGAAACTGAGAAAATACAGAGCCTATGTCTAAAAAATTTCAGGATCCTAGGAGGGTTCATTTGCTTTTGTTGTGCACATAGGAGTGTTTATCCTCCAACATGAAATCACCTCCTCCCCAAGAGACAAGTTCCATGAGGAGCAGCCATGTTCACTAGCTTGGGTTTCATTTCATTCTTCCTAAGGAATTCACAAACCTTGATTTTTTCTTTTGGTAGATTTTCTATAAGTAAAATAGCTAACATAATACTCTTTCCAATGAATAAGGGATTCCAATCTTTCTTTAGACCTCAAATTTTTCATGATCCTCAATCTCTGTAGGTGATGAAGGATTAGGTCTCCCTTGGGCTTCCTTGGGTTCATCATGAGATGGATCCTTTGAGCTTCTAGTGTTACATTGTAATGTTTCCAAGATCTTTGATGGAGATCCTTGAGTAAGCACACCTGTTAGATTGAACATGAACTCCTCCTTGTCCTCTACCTTCTTGTTATGTTCATAATGACTATGCTCCATATCATTTATAATGATTTGTTGGCCTTCAAAGATCATTGATTCAAATTCTTGAGGAATGGTTTCTTTATTATTCAGCACTTCTAGCTCTTGGACTTGGCTTCCCTTGAACAATTGGCTCTTACATTGAGTTTCTTAATTGATAACATCATCCAACTTATTTTCTTGAGGCATAGATAGCAAGAGATACTTCACTTCAAGTTTGGGGCCACTTCGGAACTGATCAACCATGTACTCTTCTTGATATGTAGATCCACAGAAAAATATATTCATATCTAAGGCATAACTTGAACTGATTGAACACCTTGTTGTAGCAATCGTTTCATCTCTTGGACATGTCCTATCAACTCCTTTATGGTTGATTGAATCTTCTCGCATACAAAATTCATGATGCTTGGTCTTGAGGAAGTTCGTCTTGCCAAAGTGTGAGGGAAGCACTAGATTGTGGCCTCTCACTAGACTAGAAATGATTTTGGAATCATAATTATGATTACAAGATCACCCATGTAGGGAAAATAATACAAGAATATGTACTGATATAAGAAATCCCACAACTTGAGACTAATAGGTATGGATACCTCGACTAGAGATGATACAATAGATCCCAGAACCCAAGACTATAAAAATGAAGCAAGACATCTAGATTGCAAGAACTCCCTTTAGGGCGATGAACTAGATACAAGCTATAACTCGATAGGATCTCATACTATGAGTTTACAATAGGACAAGGCAGAATGTCCAAGGTACAAGACTAGATAGGACTAGAACAAAGTAAAAACTAAAACTCGAATTGGGACTTGAAGATTGCGAGTCCTTGAGCTCCCAAGATTGGCATTGGCAAGACTGAGAATATATGTGGCCGATCCATCCTTATATAGGTTTTTCAAGGGTGGTTACAAATTGATGATATCAACGATGATATCATCAATTAAAAAAAACTTCGGATGCTAGAATTTAGCAAGTAGATAATTGATCTTGGGTCTTTGACACATTTTGGATGCAATCCTAGGATTAGTTTCCCCAAATTTTTAACCAAACCTGAGATATAGAAATTCATATGGAATCTAAGATTCAAGATGGTTTCCTTATCCATGACATTGCCTACTCATGAGTGTGTGTGTGTGCGTGTATGCATGTATGTGTGGGCCCATGTGTTGGCATTCCTGCTTCTATCTTGTCACATGTAGATCTTCATACTTATTCACTAGCCACTCCATGCATATGACATTCTTCTTATTGTGTATGCTCTTGATGGGACCATTACAATATGCAACAACCATTTAAGCAAAAGTTTTGCCTCTTCAATGTTAGCTCTCTCATCAATAAATGCATCATGTAAATTTGCATGAAAAGTAGAATGATCTACATCATTTGAAATATGTAAAGGTTTATAAATTGTATAATGAAGAGAAACATTTGACTATCCACTTGTAAAAAGAGACATCAAAGTCCCATAGACATCTCGTGAGCTTATTGATGTCTCCTTGATACATCAAGGTAAGGGATGAATTGCATCCTCCATGAAAACAATGCCATGACTAACTAGAATGTGTCTAATCTATGGATGATACAAATGATAGCCTTTGCTTTTGAATCATAACCAAAAAAGGTACATTTCACAACCTTAAATCCCACTTTTCTACATTGTTATTGAGGCACAAATTCACATGCCAGACAACCAAAAATACATGGATGAGCAATAGAGCGATTTTAGACATGCCAAGATTCAGTGATAGAATGCAATGCTTTAGTGGGACACGTATTAAGTAATATTCTTCACACATAAAAAACCTCAACCGAGGAGCTATGTGGTAAAGCTTGAGTTTTGACCATGTACCATGCCATTTCCATGAGAGAACTATCTTTCCTCTAGATGGGGTTTGTATGGAATTTACACTAATATTTTATCCAATGCTCAAACAAAAATAAATTAAAGTAAGAAGGCTTATATATCCCTCTCGATCAAGGCGGATGGTGCCCATTTTACATGCAATTGTATTTTCAACCAGAACCAAGAGTTATTTAAAGCAAACACTTTGGAATTTTCTTTCAAGGGATAAATCCATGCTTCCCTAGAAAAATCATCAATAAAAGTTAAAAAGTATAGGTAATTCCCAAGTGTAGATTTTTCCTTTCACATCTTCCACAACGCTTATCCTTTGATGGTGTTCCATGTCAAGGTAAAAAAACAACCAACCGTTTCACCTAGTAACACTTGCTTCCAATTGATTTCTATTTGTAACCTCAAAATCTATTTGATTTCTATTTGTAATCCTAGTAAGAAATTGTTGAGTCTCGAAGCTTCTTCACCCATTCAAGATTCTTGATGTGTTTAAAAAAGTAGCTATAATGAGATTTGATGGCAAAGGATGAAAATCAAATGGGTTTCATAAAAGTGGGTAGAACTAAGATACGTGGAGACTAGTTCTCTATGACATAGTTATGGGAGTTTCAATTTATTTTGAACTTCAAATAGATGCTGTCCTTTGTTATAGGACTATGGCAAAGTAACACATTCTTAGTTAAAAGATGGTGGTTCCAATTTAACTTCATGAATGGGAGACAATGTCCTTCTCATACTTGAGTCATGGTTTTCTCAATAAAATGTTCATGATCTTCTTCATCCGAAGTGTGTGTGCATGTAACTCAATATCTATATCAAGGGGGGACAATCTTTGAGATTTTCAACTTCTGTCAACAATCATCTTGATAACATGATTCCAATAGGTATTAGAGAAAAACACTTACAATTCTATGCTATCATGAATCTACAATGGATGACATCCTTTTTATTTTTTAATATTCCCAACTTCTAGGGTCATCACTTTTGCTCTCTATCTAAATAGATCTAGATTTTTTCCTCAAAGCATGTTTCAATAAGGTAAAGGTCAGGTAATAACACCTCATAAAATCTAGCTTTGGAAGTGGTTGGTTAAAATACCCTGCTAGTTCCACTCTTTTCCAAATAGTTTGGAGCTTATATGTATTCTAGAGCTACTCAAATTCACGGGTTAAAAACTAGTATTTGCCCCAAACATTGTTAAATTCACACTATGATTGCCAAATATACGCAGCATCTCCAAGGTGTCCTGCTGACTTGTTGAACCAATGTGAGTGCGTATTAACCTTTTTTATTTCATCTACAAGGGGCCTTGAATTGGGATGACTCTTAGTGGCCCAAATTTTGCTAGCCTTTCCATCTGAGGTTTTGAGATGAATAGGATACTCATATCCACGGGCTCGGAACTAGGTCTTGCTTGAGACAAAGGTTATCGAGGTAAATTATGTTGGCTATCAATCTGCTAAAATAAGATGATCCATATTAGTATTTTCTAAGAAACTTCATGGGGCCTTGATCCCTATATAATACCAACATGTCTCCCTTCAACCCTATGTGTGAAGTTAATGATTATGTGAGTGATGAGTGTGTGATGTAGAGTGGATGTGAGTTAGTGTGCAGCCTAGATGCATACTCAGGCAAAGCATTAACTTGGAATGCTTATTATAGTGTACAAGTATATATCATGGTTAGTTTAGGGGGTAAGCTACACTATTTAATTCTCTAGAACTCCCTTATAGGGTTAGAAGATTGGTGTTTTTGTTCATACATGATGTTTGATGATGATTTAACTCTATTATGGGAAACTTTAGGTACCCATTTCCAAGTTCTACGAAAGAATTTATGTGTTGATTTAGTTACTAACTAGAATATAAGAGATCATGTGTAGAGATCTAAGCTCGTAAGTAGGTCTTAGGCACCCAAATTCTTCCATTATTGTGGTCAACCTTCATTGATTGCTTTGGTACCCAAGTACCGAGTATTATTTATCATGGAGATCTTTGTTGTTCTGATCCTTGTTGCCTTGGCCTTCTCATCTACTTCTTTGGTAGTGGTTGTGATACCAAGGGGCAATCAGGTGCTCACCCTTTCATATCCAGACTTGATTCATGCTAGGAACCATTTTCCCCTAGATTCTATGGTCCTCTTGATACATCTGTCTTTTCTTGTTGCTTGGCTTGCCCCTTTAGTTGAAATACTATGACCACATTTGTCTTTGGAATAGAAGGGAGATATGCTAGCTCTTGAGCTAGTTCTTTAAGGGTTGAATCCTTTGGCATCATAGAGCTTTGGACACATACAACAATGTTTCCTCCAGAATTAGTCTTATAAGAACTAAGAGCATGTGTGACACTTACATCAATTCTCTAATTTGAATGTGATGTGTTGTTCATATACCCAAACCTGAAGAAGTTGATTTCTTAGGTTTAATTTGACTTGATTATCAAATATCCAATCTTGACCCAAGATGAAAGACTCAATGAGGTCCTCATCATGGCATACTAGCACTTTGATAATCATAGGGACATATTGAATTGAGATGGGAAGCTTCACCTCACACATGCAAGGGGTTTCCATGCCTCCTAATCCCAATAGGTAAGCCGCGATAGGATTCGTTAACAAATCCATGTCTAGATAATAGGAATACCAAATAGCGCTAGTTTTTTCTCATAAATCAATCAATGCATTGATTTTCTTCAATTTCTGGCCTTGTCATAGATCTATTGAAATAAATGGTTGTCGATCAATTATGCTAGGAGAGGGATTTCTCTTAGCCTGACACATATCCATATGATATCTATGGTTTTCATAATGAGAATGAAAATATTTTTTCATAGGTTGTTCTATGCCTTGTCTTCTAAGGCTTTTTTTGTGCTTCTTCTTGTATCCTTCTCTCTTAATCTTTGCATCTCTTAGCTATATTAAGTTGTCTCACCATTTCTTCTATCAAAGGCTCTTGATAGATGTTGAATCATCATCCAATGATGTAGTTTGGGGAACACATATCCTTCTAAAGCGGCTAATTGAACAACTCCACTAGTGGATATCCTATTGATGGTCATGGGTCCGTAGTCACGTTTCTCTAATTTGTGTGCATGTTGCTTCAATGAGTACGCAAAAACTAAATCATTAGTTTTCAAGGCTTTGCTTTCACATGTGCATCAAAATAGTTTTTTTGTCATTTGTTTTCTGCATATATGCCTATAGCTACTCTTAGACTAATTTCATCTAAGCTTTCTAAATCACAGATCTTAGAAGATAGCTCCTAACTTTTCCACTGATGCTCTTTGCAACCTTGAGTGTGAGTAGCATGAGGTCTAATGGAAGCACAACATTTTGGACAAAAACCATGTGAATGAGAGTGGCATTGAGTACCATTTTAGAGGCAACTTGATATGCCCAAACAACATGATGAAGCTATTTGTCCCAATCCAAATGCTTGTTATTTTCAAGCTTCATCAATAGAGTGCATATGATCTTATTTGTGCTCTCGGTTTGTCCATTCACCCATGGGTGATAGGGAGTTTACCTCTTGTGAATGACCATGAAATCATGTAACAGATATTCAATTACCCATATCTGGTGAATAACTCTTCAAACAAAAATTTAGCTATTCTTTGTGCATCATTCTTCATAGTGTCTTTCACTTCTGCCCACTTGGTAAGAGAATTTGTTGCTAAAATGATATACTTGGCATCTGAGCCCTTACTTGGGGGAATAATAGGACCTACAAAGTCTATTCCCCACTTTGAGAGTGCACACCCTCACATCATGGGTCTCAGTGGCATCTCATTTTTGCGAATGAGATAGAGTCCACTAACAAAAGTCACACCTCTTCACATAGGTATGTGCATCCATATGAAGGCTAGGCCACCAAAGACTTGAAAAAAAGATGAATTTGACCACTTGATCAAGTCCAAAGTTTCCTCTTGGAACACCTTGGTGCGGAGTCTCTAAGATCTTCAAGTATTCGATTTCATGTACACAAAGTCTCAGATATACATCACATCCACGCCTATATAACTTATCTCTAGTGAGTGTGTAGTCTTGAGCCTCTTTCTCTAGACTTCATCTTTGTGCTAAAGGCATCTCTTGAGGGAATTTCTTCATCCTCCAAGAGTCAACCAAGGGACTTCTCCAATCCGGTATTAATGATACTTGATATAATGTAGCATGTTCAAGAGGGAGTATGTTAATACAAGTTTGACAATCCTTGAACCAACTATAGACATCTACTTCCATACTTGGCCAATACACACCTAATCGTTTCCTAGTTGTATGGTTTTGTGTTTAAAATTATGTTGCCCTAGTGCACTACATCTGCTAATTGCAACCATTGATTGTGCTCTTGTTCTTCCACACAACAAGCTTAGATTCCTTGATTATTCTAATTGTATATACTTCTTGTTAGTATGTGGTATCTTTGTTGTTGACATGTCAAGAAGCTTAAAAACTAAGCTGCGGTATTTGCCACACCACAAGAACCAAGCTAAAGTGATATTAGAACACCTCTATAATCATCAATAGCTTAGCAACCTTTCTGAACTGAAAACTTTATAACTGTATTTAGTGAAATCCAAAAATTCACTTTTTAGAAACTCTGCCTTTCCTTCAGGCTTCAATTCTGATCTGATTTACTTCAGCCTTTATAATTCTTTCCTTGCTTACTGTTAGATATTATTTCCGTCATTTAGATGTGCCAAAACTCTATTTTGAGCTTACTGGAATACCACCAAAACTTCACTGGACTATTATCGGACTGCCACTGTAATCTCACCGTAATGTTACTAGAATCAATGGCAATTCTGTTTGTGGTTACTTCAAATGGTTGTAAATGAAGTAAGGAAGTAATAACTGAGCTTCCTTCAGTGAATTAACTTTATCTGAAGTTTGAAGAAAAAAACTTCACCAGTTTTGGATGCCTTTACGGTCAGACACTGTAGATCTCTCTCTCTATCGGGCTTTTTTTTTATCTGTAGATCTCTCTCTCTATCGGCCTTTTTTTTTGAGTTTTGCTACCGACAGTGTGTTCAACTTATGGTTTCGGTCTGCTAGCAGTGATGATCGGAATGGAGTAACACCTTAAGAAGAAGACATCTTGTCTATATGATTAAAAGTTTTGGAGTGATGATACACTACCATGACACTAGAGATGTTGAAAGTAAGTGGAAATCCTATCTATGATGACAGGCCAAGTCACTCAGTCAAATGAGTATCCTTGGTGGCTTCATCCTTGTAGCACCCCTCTTTTCCCCTTCTTCTCTCTAACTTCCTCCTTCTCTCTCTCTTTTCCCGCGGATGAACCCCTCTCTCTCTCCCCTTCTCTCTCTTCCCCTTTCTCTCTCTCTCTCCCAATTCTTCTCTCTCTCTCTCTCTCTCTCTCTCTCTCTCTCTCCTCACCTGCCCTCCGCCCCCCGCCCCTCACACACTCCACCTCCGCCCCCGCCTCACTTTCTCTCTCCCCCTCTCTTCCCCCCCCTCTCTCTCTCTCTCTTTCCTCCTCCCTCTCTCCCTTCCCCTCTCTCTCCCCCCTCCTTTCTCTCTCCTCCGCCCGCAACTCCCCCCCTTCCGCCATACCCCCCTCCGCCCCTCCGCCATAATCTCCTCCGCCCGCAACTTCCCCCCTTCCGCCATACCCCCCTCCGCCCCCCGCCATCCTCACTCCGCCCCGCCATCCGCCACCCACACCCCCTCTCTCCGCCCACACCCGCACCCCCTCCTCTCTCTCCGCCACACTCACCACCCATACCCTCCTCCTAGCCCCGCCCTCCTCACCCCGCACCTCTCACCCTCCGCCACAATCTCCTCCGCCCGCAACTCACCCCCTTCCGCCATACCCCCCTCCGCCCCCCGCCATCCGCCACCCGCACCCCCTCTCTCCGCCCACACCCGCACCCCCTCCTCTCTCTCCGCCACCCTCACCACCCATACCCTCCTCCTAGCCCCGCCCTCCTCACCCCGCACCTCTCACCTTCCGCCATACCCCACTCCGCCCTCCGCCCCTCACTTCTCCTCCTCATCCTCTACCCGCCCGCCTCTGCACACTCCTCCTCCTCTTCCACCCGCCCGCACCCGCACTCTTTCCCCTTGCACCCACTCCCCTCAGCATCCTACGCGTTCCCTCCCACTCACAAATTCACACACCCACCCCCACACACATACATTTCCACACACACACTCCACTCATACACACTCACATGCACGCACATAAACACTCACACACATATAAGCACACACTCACACTCACACACACAAACACATACATACAATCACACACCTCCACACACACGCATACACATCCATACATACACACACACATCCTCACAACACACACACACACGGGAAGAAGACCAAGGTCCAGAAGATGAAGATTATGAGGTTCAGGAGAAATGGATTGGGCCCCACAAAGACGATGGGAAATATGGCTCTCCAGGAAACAGATAAGATGGCTACAGCAGAAGCATGAGGGAGATGACCTTCCAAAGTAAAGTATTTCTTGGGGCTCTAGAATTTGTGAAGTTACCCTCCCTTTCTCACACTCAAGAGGTGTTTTTAAATCACCGGCAACATAAAGTAAAGATCTCGATTCGACTACAAAAGGGTGTGTGATAAAAAGTGCGCATGGTAAAAAGTGGAAGCAGGGAATAGCTTTTTGCCACCAACCATTCACGGCAACTACCTATCTTTAGGGATCTAATTCAAATCAAGTGGAATATTTGACCTACCCCTCCAATCTTGGGCAATTAACCGGCGCGTGATCAGTGGACGTGAAGATTCAGCAAGGCTCTCTTGGCCTATTGAGGCCTTTATAAACAAGGGATTTGTGCTCATTGATACACTCTTTTTTTTGGTACATTTTTCCTGGAGTCACTTTGCCGTGTGTATACGTGCAAAAGTCCTCTCTTGCACTTGGTGTTTTCAAGTCTACTGTGGGAGCTACTCTGTCGTGTATACAGAGGGTAGGCTTCACAGTGAAGGGCTATGAGCACTATAATGTAAGAGAGTAGCTTGGGGTTATTTTTTCTGTGAGTCGGTGTTATTGATTAGGTTCTATCCTCTTGAGGAATTCTTTGTATTGTGCTGAGTTATTCTGCATATCATTGGCCCTTATGTTGATGAGAAGAATCTGATGTACTAGAGTGAATTACTTTTCGGGTGGCTTGTTAGCCCTAAGCTTGTGGCTTGTTAGACCTAAGTTTACACTTGTGAGCATCATTCATCATTTGCCCAACTTTGTAATCATCGGATTTGAATCAGGCAGAGTACGGTCTTCCTTGGTTATTGGTTGTCCATATTTTCTGAAGCATTTACCATTCTGTACAATTCTTGTTGTCGGCCTGCTCACAGAAATGTTAAAGGGTATACTTCCCTAAAGAGAACCCCCCTTGAGTAGGTGACGTACTAGACGTGTTTAATCTTCATTCTCTACCTTTGTTAAAAGCGGATACCCCAGTACCTCCTCTACAGTTTGGCACGCACGGTGGGACCTTGCATTTTTGTGGGAGGTATCTAGTGTGCACTATATAATTGTCATTGCATTAATTTCTTGATTTTTTGCATTCTGTGAGTGGGTACATGACCCACACTCGAGTAGTCAGAGATTCCCTTCGTGTACAAAAGAGCCTCAAGAAGTCAGCTCTACCTTCGGCTAGTACCCCTCTACCCTTAAATTTGTCCATCGATTTGGCTTCAACCCCACTTTCAACAGAGAAACTGAGGAGGACGTTGGATTTTTCCTCTGATACTTCAGAAGAAGCACTAGTGCCCATGGAGGAACTTTCTCATTTACTCTCTAGGTTGAACATCAAGTTCCCTACATTTAAGGGATTGGCTTATGAGGATGCGGACGACCACGTGAGGAGATTCATCTCATTATGCCGCGGACGAGGATTGCAGAACCGAGAGGATGCAATGTTGGTACTCTTCCCATCTACATTGGAAGGCCTTGCAGACAAATGGTATAGTCAATATGCAGATGGACACTTCACTACATGGGAGGCACTGAAGACGGCATTCTCGAAGACATTCCCACCAAGCAACTCCTCTGAAAGAGGTCTAGACTAGCTGGAGAACCTAAAATTGAGATCAGGTGAATCCTTTCACGAACTTCACACTAGAACAAAAGCACTTGTTTCACGTCTGCCACATGCTCCAGGTGATTTCTTGGTAAAAAAATGGATAGAGAAAGCTCTGCCCAAGTCATCTCAGCAGAAGCTTCGTGAATCTCTTAGATTGGATGCAACACTTGATGATTTTGTTGCAACTGCATCGCGCATTGAGGAGGCTAGACTACATTTTGAAGGGGAGGCCCAACCAAATTATGCATCAGACTTGGATCCCATCGAGCAACTCAGGAAGGAGTTGGAAGCCTTAAGAATGCAGCGAAGTTGCCAAGAAGAGAAGGTTGTGTCGCTACCCACGCCCCACACTGTTGATGAAGTAGCTCAACTTCGTCGTGAGCTCAAAGATTTGTGAACCACACAGGACATACGAAGACAGGTTTGGTGTACAATATGTAGCAATAGTGGACATTCCAATGTTAATTGTCCTAACAAGGTCAGTTGTCAATTCTGTGGCAAAGATGGTCATGAAGCTGAAGACTGCTACTACCTCAAGGGAGCACAACAACGAGGTAACCATCAAGCTTTGGATTCATATTATGCTAGCACTTCACATACAGCTAATAGAGAAGAGGATCGGCCTACGAAGCCTAGATACAATAGACCTTTGATGTGCTACCGTTGTGGTGAGTACGGCCACATGCAGAATAGGTGTTCTCTTCCAGAAGATGCACCTCCTTGTCAACATTGTCCGGAGGCAAAGGATCATTATACCAGAGATTGCCCAAGAGGTCGTCCTACTCCAATCCACATGATTTCAGTCTCTCCAAAAGAAGAAGGTATGACCGCTCAATCTTATGCTGTTTCATCTTCATCCATGCCAATGATGACTAGAGCCAGGCAAGCGGCAGTAGCCCATAAGGAGGAACAACAAGGACCCAACGATAGAGATGCAGAAAAGAGGGTGGGATGGAAGGACCAAGAAGACATGGAAGAGGCTTATGAGAGGGTGACCAATTTACTAAAAGATCGACCACCAAGTACTCCTGAAGACACTCAAGAAGTAAACATTGAGGAAATCTTGAAAGGTATTCACCATAAGATTAGTCTGTACCAACTCATAAAGATGGATTCTAAAGTAAGAAGTGATCTGCTGAAGATTATACATTCAGCATGCTTGTGCCCACCTCCTAGCATAGATGGTTTTATGGTGGACTTTCCTCCTGCACCCCTGGCTGATTATCAAAGCTCAAGATTATCTGTTTTTATCAAGGATGAAGCTCTCACAGGTGTTATTATAGATGGAGGTTTCGGCATCAATTTGATGCCTGATTTCACTATGAAGAAACTAAGGTTGAATCCTACAAAGGCAGCACCCTTCACAGTCACATTAGCAGATCAACGTCGGGTTGCACCACTGGGCATTGTCGAAAAGGTACTTATGATAGTGCAGGGTTGTCATTTTGTTTTAGACTTTGTCGTTATAGCCCTGCCACAGGAGACCTCATACCCTCTACTCTTGGGAAGGCCTTGGTTAAGGCAAGCAAAGGCTCTACAGGATTGGGGAAAGAACAAGTTATGGATTTCCACATGTACTAACAATCATTTACAGTTACATTTGGAAGAAGGATCAAACATCAACAAGGCTACTGGGTATGCAATGGAAACCTAGGTAATGCCTTCAGAAGATGATGCCCTATTAAGTTGGATGATGGGAAGTGCAGAATGCTGCACAGTGGAGATATGTGAGGTAAATGAAGATTTTGCAGGAGCAACACAAGGAGGTCGGGAAGAGGAAAAAATGGATGTTTTTCACTTAAACAGTATAGAAAAGAGTAAGCAAGGAAGTCGAGCTTACCTTTTGCAGGCACCTCCCGAAGGACAGAAACCTCTAATTAAGTCAAATAATCAAAATTCAACACTTAGCACCACTAAGATGGTATGTAAGGAAAAGGCAGGTAAACATGAGGAATCAGATGATTTTATGCTTGCAGGACCAGAAAGTGACAAAGTTGCGCCTGCATCGGAGGAAGCTAAGTGTGACCTTCAAGAACTTCCATTCTCAAATATACCTTTAGGATGGATCAAGGAACAGATTGTGGATCATAAATTGAACTCTGCTCCTGCATACAATGGAGATGAATTTTCAAGTGAGTCCAATTCTAAAAGTTTGTTCAAGAAGTAAATCTTGGTGATGAAGAGAATCCTCAGATAGTTCACTTGGCTGCTTGGTTATGGCACTATCCCTCTTTATTGCAGAAGGTAACCTCCCTACTTTTTGCCTATAAAAATGTCTTTGCATGGCCCTATAAAGACTTAATAGGGATACCAGAGGAGCTTGGATTACACCGAATACCCTTAGTGGAAGGAGCTTCACCTGCAAGAAGTAGGCCTTACCGACTTAATCCAAAGTATGCAGAAGCAGTAAAGCTAGAAATAACAAAACTGGAAGAGGCAGGCATTATTGTTCCTGTAGAACACTCACGGTGGCTTTCTTCCATGGTCATTGTACCAAAGAAAAACGGCAAAATAAGAGTATGCGTTGATTTTCGTGCCTTGAATAAGGTAACTATTCAAGATGGCTTTCCTCAGCCATTCACAGAGCAGGTGCTTGAAGAAGTAGCTGGACACTCTCTATACAGTTTTCTTGATGGGTTCAGTGGCTACAATCAGATAGCCATTCATCCTGAAGATAGAGACAAGACGACTTTTGTTACTCCATGGGGCACATATGTCTATACCCGTATGGCCTTTGGCTTGAAGAATGCACCAGCATCCTTTAATAGAGCAATGTATCTGATACTAGGGAAGTGGTTAACCTCATTTCTGCGCATTTTTATGGATGATTTTTCAGTGTTTTCAGGAACAGATGAGAGAGCAATAGTTCAAGATTTCAATAATCATTTGGATAATCTAAAGGAAATCTTTGAGCAGTGTCTCAAAACAGGGTTGAAGTTAAATCCTGCTAAATGTCATTTTTTGGTCACTAAAGGCACTCTCCTAGGCCACATAGTATCAGTCGAAGGGATAACTGTTGATCCGGCAAAGATCTCTGCTATCCTTTCCATGCCAATTCCACAAAGTCCAAAGGAAGTGCAAAGTTTCTTGGGCCATGCAGGGTATCACAGAAGATTCATTAGGATGTATTCGGAAATGGCTAAGCCCTTGTCAAGGCTTACCAGTAAAAAGATCCCTTTCTCATGGAGTGCTGAAGCTGACAAAGCATTTTGTGAACTAAAGTTGAGGCTATGTACTGCTCCACTTTTAAGTGTTCCTAATTGGTCATTGGAATTTCATGTGCATACAGATGCTAGTCTTCATGCTGTTGGTGCATCATCTCACAAAGTGGATAGACCTATCTCTTATGCAAGCAGACTACTCAACCAAGCTGAAAGAAATTACAGTACAACGGAAAGAGAAGGTTTGGCTATTGTATTCGCCCTTCAGAAGTTTCGACATTATCTCCTTGGTGTACATTTCATTGTTATTTCTGATCATCAGCCCTTGAAGTATTTGATAAACAAGCCTAGAGTAGCTGGAAGGATTTGGAGATGGTTACTCCTATTTCAAGAATTTAATTTTGATATTCATAATAAGCCAGGAAAAGAGCACTACATGGCAGATCAAGTGTCCAGGACGGCAATGAGCGAAAAGGCAACAGGTATTAATGATGAATTGGTGGATAGCAATCTTTTTCTAGTAGCAATCCGCACTGGTTGGTATGATGAAATTCTCCAGGTTCTGACTACTGGAAAGATCCCAGAACACTTGACACCTGTAGAAAAGAGAAGATTGCTCCTGAAAACCAAAGCATATTCGCTTATAAATGGAAATTTATATAAATACTGTCAAGATGATATATTGAGAAGGTGTGTCTATCCAGAGGAGGTAAATCTTCTGCTGGAAGCTGCACACAGTGAAGGACATCTAAGGGGGGAAGAATTGGCTCATAGAATCATCTACAAAGGTTTATGGTGGCCTCATATTTTCAAGGATGCAATCAAGTTTTCTAAAGAATGCCACATCTGCCAGAGGTGTGCTCCCGCGCCAACCAGATTGAATTTCCAACCATTGGTCATATCTACAGGATTGCTCCCATTTGAACGATGGGGTCTTGATTTCATAGGACCAATTAGTCCAACTGGTCAACCTGGAGGTAAAAAATATATTTTTATGGCCACATGCTATGCCACTAAATGGATAGAGGCTAAAGCTACTGTGGACTGCACGGCTTTAACAATAGCTAAATTTATGTATAAACGTATTTTCTCAAGATTTGGTTGCCCACTGGAAATCACTAGTGATAGGGGCACACATTTTGTAAATCAATTGCTCCAGTTTATATTTGACAGGTACAAAATCTTCCATAAAAAATCTTGTGCCTACTACCCCAGGGCAAATGGCCAAGCAGAGAGTTCCAATAAGATTTTGATTGGATTGCTTCGCAAATTATCTTTCGATCATCAAAGCTCTTGGCCGCTAGCACTAATTGGTGCAATTTGGGCTTTCAGAACCACGAAGAGGGGAACCACAGGCAAGACTCCATTTCGGTTAGTATATGGGAAAGAGGCATTGGCACCATTTGAGTTTATTATCAGAAAGGAAATAGGAATCAAAACCACTGGCATACAACCCCCCATTCAGAGATTGGTGGCATTAGAAGAGTACAGAGAAGGGGCAATGCAGAAACTTCTGGTGACACAAGAAGAGCGCAAGAGATTGCATGACAGGTTTCTGAGATCCAATGAAGTTCAGGAAGGGTCCATGGTTTTAGTGCATCAAGTTCCGGCAATTCCAACTAAATTGGCACCCAAATGGACAGGACCATATAAGGTTATCAAGGTATTGCCACATGGTGCAATGCATCTGGAAGATCTGCAGGGTAAAAGGATGCCCCTCGTCAACATCTCCAGGGTGAAGAAGTACCTGAATTAAGTCAAAATGGAAGCACTTTATCCCTTGTACATACCGTGTTCTTTTCAGTAATTGCAGTATAACTAGATCTCATTGAAATGAATACTATAAGAGAGAAATTGCACCAGGGACGGTGCAAAAGCTTGATGTGGGGGTCTGTAGATCTCTCTCTCTATCGGGATTTTTTTTTTTTGATCTGTAGATCTCTCTCTCTATCGGGCTTTTTTTTTTAGTTTTGCTACCGACAGTGTGTTCAACTTATGGTTTCGGTCTGCTAGCAGTGATGATCGGAATGGAGTAACACCTTAAGAAGAAGATATCTTGTCTATATGATTAAAAGTTTTGGAGTGATGATACACTACCATGACACTGGAGATGTTGAAAGTAAGTGGAAATCCTATCTATGATGACAGGCCAAGTCACTCAGTCAAATGAGTATCCTTGGTGGCTTCATCCTTGTAGCACCCCTCTTTTCCCCTTCTTTCTCTCTAACTTCCTCCTTCTCTCTCTCCCCACTGCCCGCATGCCTCTCCATTTCTCTTTCTCTCTCTCTTTCCCTCTCTCTCTTTTTCTCTCTCTCTTTTCCTGCGGATGAATCCCTCTCTCTCTCTCCCCTTCTCTCTCTTCCCCTTTCTCTCTCTCCCAATTCTTCTCTCTCTCTCTCTCTCTCTCTCTCTCTCTCTCTCTCTCTCTCTCTCTCTCTCTCTCTCTCTCTCTCTCTCTCTCTCTCTCTCTCTCTCTCTCTCTCTCTCTCTCTCTCTCTCTCTCTCCTCACCCGCCCTCCGCCCCCCGCCCCTCACACACTCCGCCTCCGCCCCCGCCTCACTTTCTCTCTCCCCCTCTCTTCCCCCCTCTCTCTCTCTCTCTCTCTCTCTCTCTTTCCTCCTCCCTCTCTCCCTTCCCCTCTCTCTCCCCCCTCCTTTCTCTCTCCTCCGCCCGCAACTCCCCCCCTTCCGCCATACCCCCCTCCGCCCCTCCGCCATAATCTCCTCCGCCCGCAACTTCCCCCCTTCCGCCATACCCCCCTCCGCCCCCCGCCATCCTCACTCCCATCCGCCACCCACACCCCCTCTCTCCGCCCACACCCGCATCCCCTCCTCTCTCTCCGCCACACTCACCACCCATACCCTCCTCCTAGCCCCGCCCTCCTCACCCCGCACCTCTCACCCTCCCCCACAATCTCCTCCGCCCGCAACTCACCCCCTTCCGCCATACCCCCCTCCGCCCCCCGCCATCCGCCACCCGCACCCCCTCTCTCCGCCCACACCCACACCCCCTCCTCTCTCCCCGCCACCCTCACCACCCATACCCTCCTCCTAGCCCCGCCCTCCTCACCCCGCACCTCTCACCTTCCGCCATACCCCCCTCCCCCCTCCACCCCTCACTTCTCCTCCTCATCCTCTACCCGCCCGCCTCCGCACACTCCTCCTCCTCTTCCACCCGCCCGCACCCGCACTCTTTCCCCTTGCACCCACTCCCCTCAGCATCCTACGCGTTCCCTCCCACTCACAAATTCACACACCCACCCCGACACACATACATTTCCACACACACACTCCACTCATACACACTCACATGCACGCACATAAACACTCACACACATATAAGCACACACTCACACTCACACACACAAACACATACATACAATCACACACCTCCACACACACGCATACACATCCATACATACACACACACATCCTCACAACACACACACACACGGGAAGAAGACCAAGGTCCAGAAGATGAAGATTATGAGGTTCAGGAGAAATGGATTGGGCCCCACAAAGACGATGGGAAATATGGCTCTCCAGGAAACAGATAAGATGGCTACAGTAGAAGCATGAGGGAGATGACCTTCCAAATTAAAGTATTTCTTGGGGCTCTAGAATTTGTGAAGTTACCCTCCCTTTCTCACACTCAAGAGGTGTTTTTAAATCACCGGCAACATAAAGTAAAGATCTCGATTTGACTACAAAAGGGTGTGTGATAAAAAGTGCGCATGGTAAAAAGTGGAAGCAGGGAATAGCTTTTTGCCACCATCCATTCACGGCAAGTACCTATCTTTAGGGATCTAATTCAAATCAAGTGGAATATTTGACCTACCCCTCCAATCTTGGGCAATTAACCGGCGCGTGATCAGTGGACGTGAAGATTCGGCAAGGCTCTCTTGGCCTATTGAGGCCTATATAAACAAGGGATTTGTGCTCATTGGTACACTCTTTTTTTTGGTACATTTTTCTTGGAGTCACTTTGCCGTGTGTATACGTGCAGAAGTCCTCTCTTGCACTTGGTGGTTTCAAGTCTACTGTGGGAGCTACTCTGTCGTGTATACAGAGGGTAGGCTTCACAGTGAAGGGCTATGAGCACTATAATGTAAGAGAGTAGCTTGGGGTTATTTTTTCTATGAGTCGGTGTTATTGATTAGGTTCTATCCTCTTGAAGCATTTACCATTCTGTACAATTCTTGTTGTCGGCCTGCTCACAGAAATGTTAAAGGGTATACTTCCCTAAAGAGAACCCCCCTTGAGTAGGTAACGTACTGGACGTGTTTAATCTTCATTCTCTACCTTTGTTAAAGCGGATACCCCAGTACCTCCTCTACAGACACTGTACCGTGTGTACATGTCCCATTTCACAAAATTCTTTGATCAATTTGTAGGTGAGACTACTAGCTTCAAGATAAGCTATCACTCATGAAAAACTTTACACTGTACTGTGAGATCTAACTTGTTTATTATTTACTAGTTTAGTCAAGACATTACATAGGATCTTGTTTGTGCTCTCAGCTTGTCCGTTAGCTTGTGGATGATAGGGGGCAGACTTCTTATGTACTACCAAGAATTCTTGGAGCAGATTTTCAATGACTCCATTCAAGAAGTGCGTACCTCTATCACTCACTAACTCTATTGGTAGTCCATATCTTGTGAACACATTCTCGAATAAGAACTTATTCGTCGTCTGAGCATCATTCTTTGTGGTGGCTTTCACTTCTACCCACTTGGTAAGGTAATATGTGGCTACAAGAATGTACTCTGCATGGGAGTTTCTAGCTCGGGGGTTAATAGGAACTACAAAGTCTATACCCCATTTCGAGAATGCACGTCCTCCCATCATTTGCCTCAAAGGCATCTCATCTTTTCTAACCGGATATTGTGCACGTTGGCATGTGTCACATTTCTTCACAAAGGTGTGTGCATCCATATGAAGAGTGGGCCACCAAAGTCCTGCGAATAGAATGGTCTTGATTACCCGACCAAGACCAAAGTGTCCACCTGCAACACCACTATGTGCAGTTTCTAAGACTTTCAAATAATCTGATTCATGAACGCACAGTCTTAGGTAACCATCTTTGCCTCCTCGGTATAGGTTGTCTCCTACCAAGGCATAGTCCTGAGCCTCTTGCTCCATACTTCTTCTTCGTGCTAGGCTAGCCTCTTTGGCTAAGGTCCCTGATCTCATGAATTCTACCAATGGAGCACTCCAATCTGGAACTAACGACATGTGATAAAGAGTCACATGCTCAACTGGGGGTTTTTCCTAGCACACTTGACAATCCTTTATCCACTCATGTACTTCTTTGTCCATGCTAGGCCAATACACTCCTAAACGTTTCAAATTCTGCAATGTTCATTGTTTTGAATAGTGATTTCCTAGCAATCCTTCATGGGCTTGTTGATAACCAACTAATATGTTCATCATCCTCAACACAACAAGCTAATACACCTTCAGTATCTTGTTTGTACATGCTTCCTGCCACTATGTGATACTTTTGTGATTTTACAATTTCTTCTTGTGAGGTTTTCACATTCTTATTTGCGGGAGCGAAGGTTAAGACTGGTACCAACTTATTTGCCCATTTAGGAACAACCTCCAAATTGAACAGATAAGCGTCGGGTAGGTCATCTGACACTCCTTGAGGTGACTCTCCTAAAGTAATGCGAGAAAGGTGATCTGCCTAGAGGTGGGTTTTACCTTTCCTGACAACAACTTCAAAGTCATATTCCATTAGTAAGAGGAACCATCTTACTAAGCGTCTCGTATTGCAAGGTTTATTGACCAAATATAACAAGGCTTGATGATTAGTGAAAAACTTGAACTTGTTGGCCAATAAATAGTGTCTAAACTTCTTCACAGCATATACCATGCCTAAGCCTTCTCGCTCGGTTGTGGTATGATTTCTTTCAGCTGGGTTTAGTTGTCTACTAGCATATGCTATGGGAAAATCTAAATTCCCTTCACTTGTGGGTTGTGCTAGTACACATCCGATGGCATGATTGGAGGCATCTACATGAACATGGAATGGTTTACTCCAATCTGGGGTTGTCAATATTGGTGTTGTGCACAAACATCTTTTTAGCTCATTGAAGGAGTTCTCGCATTCACTCAGGTCCTCTCTAGTTCTTTCTCTCTAGGCTTCATGAGCTTGGGATGATCCTACTCCTTGGAGGCCATGGGAAACATTGGATCTTGATGGAGGGAAAATCAATTCACTCTTCCAAGTATATGCATGTCTATCATGTTCGGTTACCAAGAACATTTTCTCTGATGTGTTATCCAAGTAGACAACTTTGCCTCGTATCTCTGGATCCTTGAACTCGTAGATGATGACTATGCCCAATTGGCTAGGTTGAACTGGCTTGAATCTCCAAAAGGCTTCCTCTGTTTCTCTATTCAAGAATAGTTCTATGCTTTTGTTGTCTTGAGGGATCCAATCGGGTGTGATCACTCTGGTCAAAATTGACTTGCCTCTAGGAGTCTGGGGTCCTTGTCCTACATTTCCTTGTCCTACATTTCCTTGTTCTAGGTCTCCTATCTCATTCTCATGAATGATATTTCCAAACTCATCGGTCCTATCTGGTAGGTTGGTGACCACATACATGGTTCCTTCCTTATCAATGTATGAACCCTCTTCAAACTTGACTACTGGGTGTTCAAGTCCAAAGGGTTTATCTCGGTTTTTGAGTTGGACCACTGATCGCCTCAGGCCATCCTCATAGAAGCAAACACCTAATCGGTTGGTCCGAATATATTCCAATTGTGTCTTATAGGGACTTCTGGTGTTTGTAGATGGGCAGTTCCTGAGACACCTGCAGGTTTCCCCATGCTAAAGGACATTTCTAAGTCACTTGTGTCTGAACTTTCTACATAAGGATAACCACTTAGTTGTTGTGCCCAAGACTTAGCTGTATGGTTGACACTAGCCTCAGAAGATCTAATGCTTTCTTTATCCTTGCTTAGGTGTCTACCAGATCTCAGGTTCATAAGCTTTAGTTAAGAGTCCAAAATTTCCCCTTGGTATGGTTCAAAATCCTTTGGAGCCCCTTTGGTTCCCTAGTCCCACCTGAGGGTCAACTTCAAATTAGGCTCAAAAAACGGACTTTGGATGAAAAAGTTATGTCAAATCAGGATCCTGGGGGTCAAAACAAGCAAACAGGACCCTTTGGAAAAAATCACGATTTTGTGTGGAAATCACGATTTTGTGAAATCAAGAGAATCGCGATGCTGTGAAATCAAGAGAATCGCGATGCTGTGAAATCAAGAGAATGGCGATGCTATGAAATCAAG
>CM035410.1:89446815-89451815 GCA_020310875.1 Ceratopteris richardii
CCTGATCTTTCCCACTTGAAGATATTTGGATGTACTTGTTATGTACATGTGCCAAGTGAATTGAGGCACAAGCTACAACCAAAGGCAGAAAAGTGTGTGTTTCTAGGATATTCAAATGATCATAAAGGTTACAGGTGCTTCAACCCAAATACAAAGGACTTGAGGATATCAAGGGATGTAGCATTTGATGAGCTACTCCCTTGGTATAAGAAGTATGATTGTATGCAGGACTATGAAGAAGAAAAGCATGGACATGATGAAGAACAAATCGACCTAGAGCTAAGCGGCCCAAGGTGTTCCATCAATGAAGATAGTTCAAGCATGAACTCACCATGGAGGGGGAGATCTTCATCAAGCTATGAAGCACAATCAATCAACAAAGGCAAAGCAACATTGGTGGAGTTGGATGAAGAAGGTAATGAAGTTGAAGATGATGAAGGACACATGATGGAGAAAGAAGCCACGTCAAAGAAAGAGATCAAGTTCCCAAGGCAAAGGAGGTTTATTCCTCCAAAAGGTGAAGAAAGGAAGTCTTATAGAGTTAAGTATCCAACTCAAAGGTTTACTTATGATTCATACATGGCAACACATTATGCATATATGAACAAAGTAGTAGAAGATCATGAGCCCGATTGCTATGAAGATGCAAGCAGGTACACCGAATGGAAAGAGGCAATGCAAGAAGAGATCGACGCACTTGAGGAAAATCAAACATGGACTCTAGTGCCCAAGAAGGAGAACATGAAGGTAATAGGTAATAAGTGGGTGTATAAAGTAAAGAGGAATTCAGATGGATCTATTTCTAGGTTCAAAGCAAGATTGGTGGCCAAGGGTTTTGCACAAACCTATGGAGTGGACTTTGAAGAGACATTCAGCCCCGTGGCAAAGATGAGCACCATTAGGACACTCATTGCAATGGCTGCTAGCAAAGGATGGAAGCTCTTCCAATTGGATATCAAGAATGCCTTTCTCAATGGAGACTTGGAAGAAGAGGTATACATGGAGCAACCACTAGGTTTTGTTCATAAAGAGTTTCCACATCATGTTTGTAGGTTGAAGAAGGCACTTTATGGCCTAAAGCAAGCTCCAAGGGC
This sequence comes from Ceratopteris richardii, assembly GCA_020310875.1. Taxonomy (NCBI): domain Eukaryota; kingdom Viridiplantae; phylum Streptophyta; class Polypodiopsida; order Polypodiales; family Pteridaceae; genus Ceratopteris; species Ceratopteris richardii. The sequence continues at coordinate 89,447,910 of CM035410.1, forward strand.
TTGGAACCAAAGATTGGTGGACTATTTGATCAAATGTGGTTACAATCAATGCAAGGCGGATCCATCTCTCTTCATCAAACAAAGAGGAGAACTTGTGGTCTACATGTGTGTGTATGTAGATGATCTTATCATTACAGGTAATGATACAAAGGGCATTGAGGAGATCAAGGCAAAGCTTGGAAAGGAGTTTAGGATCTCTGATCTTGGAGATCTTAGGTATTTTCTTGGCATTGAAGTTGTATACAAAGAAGAAGGTATTATGCTCATACAAAGGAAGTATATTCTAGACCTACTTCAGAGGTTTGGGATGCTACATTGCAAGCCTATTTCAAATCCCATGGAAGTTAATGTAAAGCTAAGCTCCATTGATGGAGAGCCATTAGAGGATGTAACTTTGTATCGATCTATTGTAGGCTCTTTCAATTATGCCACAATAACCAGGCCTGGCATAGCATATGGAGTTGGAGTGTTATCACAATTTATGCATAGTCCAAGGACTACACACTTGCAAGCTGCAAGAAGAATGTTGCGATATCTCAAAGCCACTATAAATGAAGGATTGTTCTACTCATTTGATGATGATATGCAGGTCAAAGCTTATTCCGATGCCGATTGGGCCGGTTCGAAGGAAGATAGAAGGAGTACAAGTGGTTACCTAGTCATGCTAGGTAGCAAGATCATCTCATGGATTTCAAAGAAGCAACCCACGGTGGCATTATCTTCCACCGAGGCTGAGTATAGAGCTTTGGCTCAAGTCACATGTGAGCTAATGTGGATTAAGAAGTTATTTATGGAGCTTAATTTGCAGGTTGACACATATCCAATTTTTTGTGACAACATGAGTAGCATTCATCTAGCATCGAACCCTGTCTATCATGCTAGAACCAAGCATATTGAAGTGCACTATCACTTCATAAGGGAAAAGGTGATATCCAAGGAAGTTTCAGTACATCATATTGGTACTAAGGACCAAGTTGCGGACATGTTTACAAAGGCTTTGGATGGGATGAAGATTTCAAAATTCAAGCAATGCATCAACATGAAGGAGCTTGGATGAGGATGAAGAATTGAAGCTTGAGGGGGAGTGTTAAAAGTCAAGCTTCAAGCTAAAAATTCGTGGGGAATCTTTTATGGACATGTGGAGCAATCAAAGGAAGCCAAAAGCCACGAGATTCCATCAAGAAAAGTCACTCAACCACTCCCCAAGTCATCTCAACTAATTCCTCCAAGTTAGGAGGCTGATTTGGAAAGGTAGTTCCTAGATTTTAGGGGCACACCTCTCACTATAAAAGGAGCATGTATCCCGACTTCTTTTGGGCCATCTTCTTGGAGTTTTAGCTCATGTAAAGTGAGCACTAAGTGCTGGAGTTGTGATAAGCAAGCCCCTTGCTTAAGCAACCCCCTTGCTTGCTTGTTTGTTTTCTTTTTAGTAGGCATATCTATGTGTGTGCGCAGGCAGTGTTGCAACTCTCTACCCCTGAGTTGTTAGCATTGGTTCTCCCTCATATGGTATCCATTTGATGTAATTCTTGTCTCATTGGTTATAAGAGTCTATTTTATGCTTACCAATTCTCTGGAGCATTCTCTGAGTAAGCTGGGAGCAACATTCATTTTAGTGAAGTTGTGTGATTGATATCTCTCTCTTTGTGTAGGCTCTGTTGGAAATATTTTGCTCTCTGTTGTAAGGGCTGGTTCTCCTTCTCTATATATCAATTTGCTATGATTTTGGTGTCATTGGGTAGCTATTAGAGTCCTCTAAAGTTGACTTAAGTTTGAGATTCATCCTCTGTATAAGCTCTGAGAAAAGTTTGCTGGAGTGAAGTGAGGTCTCTGCTTGACTAGCAGTTGTGAGCATTCAACTAGCTCATGTTGTAGACATTGTTTCTCTTTGTGTAAGCATCCATTTCAAGTGAAATTTGTTTTGTTGGAAAGCCCTTGGTGTCTACTACAGGTCTACAAAAGCTCACTGGAGTTCTCTGCATAAGCTCTGAGTAAGAGCATTTTTGGTGTGCAAAGGTCAAAGAAGGATACCTGTGGAGGTCATTCGCGCTTCATCGTTGCTTAGGGGTTGAGATACTTCCCCCATCAGTGGTATCAGAGCATTTGGGCATCTTGGAGGTATCACATACAAGCAAGAAGACATCTTGGAGTTGGTGGTTGAAGAGTTGCATCAACAAAAGCTTCTTGGAGGTAGCTCACATCAAGGGGGAGCTATTCTACTCAAATTTGCAAGAGCACAAGGTGTCCATCTAAGGAAAGCTTTGGATTGAGGTAACCTCAGAGCCTCATTTTCATTTTACACACATTGGAGCATTAGCCAAGGGCTAGGTCAAGTATCAAAGACTAGATATGGGAGACTTCAACACTCAAATTGAAAAGCTAGACAAAGGTAACTATCAACCATGGAGATTTAGGGTCTCCAACTATCTTATGGGCAAGGGCCTTTGGGGGTTGATTAGTGGAAGTGAACCAAGACCTAGGTTGGATGAGAATCCAACCAATGACCAGAGAAGGGCCTTTAGGGAATGGAATGAAAGAGACAAGAGGGTTATCTTTATTCTTTCCCAACACATTAGCAATAGCATGATCGGCCATATCCAAGACCTGGATTCAAGCATGAAGGTATGGGAGACACTTGAAAGGCTTTATTCAACAAGCACCAAAGCAAGGAAGATCCAACTCAAGAATGAGCTCAACAACCTTAGGAAGAGCTCAGGGAGTAGCATAAATGACTACATACTTAAGGTCAAGGAGTTATCAGATGCATTGGGATCCATTGGAAGCCACGTAGACGATGACGATCTTGTGGCTTATACTCTCAATGGTTTGAGAGATGATGAGAAGTGGAAACCCTTTACCACTTCAGTTTATGTAAGGGATAATCTTCCCGATTTTGAGCAATTGGTTGCTCTCATGGTCACCGAAGAAATGAACATAGGTGGAAGTTCAACTAAAAGCAAAGATGCACAAGTTTTCTATGCAGGTAATCAAAGGGGCAAAGGAAGACAAGGACAAGGAAGGGGCAAAGGAAGGTTTGGAGGAAGGCAAGGCCACTCAAGAAATCAAGGACATGACCAAGGCACCTCATCACAAAGAGGGAGAGGAAGATCAAGAGGAAGAGGAGGACGACATCAACAAAACAGGAATCAAGATGGCGAAGGATGTTACATATGTGGCAAGTTTGGCCACTATGCTAGAGATTGCTACCAAGGAGGAAACCAAAGGAACTATAATCAAGGTTCTTCATACAAAGGCCAAGGTAATTATGCTTCTACAAGTTCACAAAATGACAATCTCTTGATGATGCACATGAATGGGAATTCAAGCAAAGTAGATAACACTTGGTATATTGATAGTGGATGTAGCAACCATATGAGTTGCAATGCTTCTTGGTTTACTAATCTACATGTTCCCAAAGGTAAAGGACATGTAGAAACAGGTGATGATACAGCCCATGAGATCTCCCATGTTGGAGATGTAGCTTTGGATGACAAGGAGGAAGGAAGATGTCTCAAGGATGTCTTGCATGTACCTACCATCACAAAGAACTTGGTGTCCGTTGGGCAAATGGTTGAAAGAGGCTATCAAGTAAGGTTCAACAAAGGTGGATGCTTTGTGGAGAACCCTAAGCAAGGTTACAAGGTCATAGCAAGAGGAAAGAAGCAAGGGAGACTCTTCACTTTGGAGGTAAATTCTCATTCTACTCAACATGTCTACTTCACATATGGAAACAAGAGGATTTCGGAGTTGGACTTGTGGCACAAGAGGATAGGTCACATCAACATACAAAGAATGAAGGAAATGCAATTCAAGAGGCTGGTTGAAGGTCTTCCCAACTTCCAAGGACAAGGTATGAAGCATTTATGTGAATCTTGTCAACTAGGGAAGCAAGCGAGACTTCCATTC
>CM035410.1:89456815-89564315 GCA_020310875.1 Ceratopteris richardii
CAAAAGCTGATGCTTCCCGATTCATATGACCCACATTGGGTTGCTTACTATCCCTTACTCCTCCCACAATTCTGTGTGTGCGCATTTTAGTGTATATTATTTACATCTGACAAAATATATGTGTACACAGTAGTGTAAGAGAGAGATAGTTATATTTATATGTGCTTGTGTGTGAATGATCGGAAGATATGTATGTGTTCTTGTGTGTTAATGATCTGAACATATGTATGTGTGTGTCTGTATATGTGTGTTCGTGTATGTATATGCATGCGCGTGTACGATTGTTTGTGCGCATGTATGACATAGAAAGAGATGATAACGCTCCTTGGACGTGGATGAGAGAGGAAAGAGAATGTGAAGGGCGGATTGTGTGAAGAATAATGAGTATAACTAAATACATACTCTATACTTGCGTGTCGATGTCCTCGATGAATGACAGAGGGATAGAACGCAATAGAATAAGACTAACTCATAAAGATCATGAGATAAGAATTAATGTTATATGGAAAATTGTATGTGTTTAGATGAGCTTAATGTATATGAGGCGAGTCTGAATGACTCTACATGTGTGTTCCTTCAATGCTTTCAAAGAACTTAAGCGTTATAAGATTCAATATAAGTAAGTACGAATCATGTAAAGTGAAGGTGTGTATGCCTATCACGAGATTAAAGAAGGAATAAAGAGCTGAAATATTCAAACTCGGAAGTAAAAAGAAATGAAATAAATAAATGCCTAAATAACAAAGATTAAGCTTCTCACTATGAAATATATTATGAAGATTGTGTACATGTATAGATTTTGAAACTCATGAAAAAAATCAAGTGAAAGACGAATTAAGAAACGTTCAATAAGAAAGAGTATGGAGTTGGTATGTGTGTTTGGAGTTAAGGTCCAAATGATGTAGATTTTTGTTTGAGTTAATTCCTAATCTTTTTTCATCTCTCATGCATTCGTGCTCGAGTGTCTTCATGCATATCAAGGCACCCTCTTGCAAGGCTTAACGTGCGCGATTTTCTTTGACTAATTATGCACTCCGACTCCTTAATTTCATGGATGTTAACTTCAACATGCTATCATTGTAGTTCGCGCAATCCCAAACCAATAAATATACATTATTTCATAAGTCAATTTGAAGCTTTCCTTGGTAAGAAAAAGGACAAAACACAATAAGCCTTATCTAGATATGGATTCCGCCGAACGAGGATGAATAATGAAACACAACAGCCTTGCTTAGATATGGATCCTGCCATGGCCGAATGAGTGAAAACATGGCATGAAGTCCAAACCCAAGTAGCCAAGTGGTTTGATGCCTTAAGTCTCTCGGAGAAAGTCGTGAGTCTAAGTTTTGGCTGGACATGTATCTATGACTTTCTTACAGATGAGTGCCTCTACTTACGAGTTGGGTGTCTGATTGTGTTTTCAATTCATCGTACTCTCAAAAAAAAAACATGGCATGAAGTTGATTTATGAGCTTATCCAATCACGCTATGTAAACCGTAATTCCTGATGGGCAAATGATTCTGTCCTATGGCGCTACTTCTTGTGTAAGTATAATTTAATGGCGTGACAGAAAAGCAAAAAACATATCTGCCATATTTTGCCAGTTTTATGTACGTCTGATTCATCCTCGCCCCCTACAATTTTAGGAGAAAGCAAAAGCAAAATAAAGGAGAAAGCAAAAGCAAAATAAAGAAAAGCTGAATCCATGTGAGTTACTGGTTGTGACTGCAGATCAAAGCAATGGATGATCGGTGAGAGTAATTGTGATAAAGGAGTTTTGGCAGCTTTGCGATTCGCCTATTGGATTTGCAGAAGAGCGATAGATGGTTCATGGTATCGAGTGGATACCCAAGACGTTAACAGAGAAGAGACTATGGCGGGGAACTACAGTCTCCTGCTTCAGGAGTCCGATCCAGTAGCACTAATTACAGACTAGAAGAATGGAGGACACGATGGGGTTATAGTCACGTGCCGGACAAGTTGGGTTGTGAAGAGATGCCATGCAGGTCGGCTGCTGGATTGAAAGCGGCGGCATAGAGGCCGGACGAGGAGGGTACAAGATGCTGTGACGAAGTGGAGGTCGTCGTGGCGAAATGCAGATCGTGGAGAAGCTTCTTGAGGCATTTCAGGTATCGGACCGCTTCCTCCAGCATGGAGACTGTATCCAAGTGGATGCCTCCCGGAACTAGCCGCTGAAGGATACGGATGCGCAAGCTGATGCGCTCCCTTCGGTGGCGGGCGGCGGCGGTTTGCGGATGAGACGAGATTCGGACATGACGGCGATTTGGCCGACTGCGGACCGCTTCCTCCACGACACTGCTCCAGTCCATTGAGCGAAGAGGTACCTCGCCATAGCATTGCGCATCCATCCTCGGCAAGGCGCCGCCGTCGAGATGACTTCCGAACTCTCGTTGGTGGCTCGTTAGAGGTTCATCTTCATCCATGACGACGGGTGGTAAGTGAACGCTGTCAACATCGCCCTGCTGCGTCCGACCGAAGTCCTCGCAGAGGGCCGATGGTAAATATTCATTGTGTACTTGCCATGATGCTGCTGGGGGGCAACTCACGGCCATCTCTGAAGCAGGTTCGCCGGAATCCATCTTTCGTCTTGGAATCAGTGCACAGTCGTTCTCGATCAAGGGAGTGGATTTAGTACCTTCGGATGCATGTTGCAATGATTGTGATCTGTATCTGCGCGCACTCTTCTCACTGGACAATGGAGTTGATCAACCAGTAGTTCGAATCCTTCGCGAGGAGCACATGTCTCTCCGCTATGGGGTAATGTGGAAGAGCTCGGAACTAAAGAAAGCGAAGGGCTTTCTACCATATCCACCCTGTTGATGGAAGCGTTTGAAGACACAGAAGCAGCTGCTCTGAGTCTGTCCACTTCTTCTGAACACGAGGCAAGGCAATCTGTACTATCAGCATTCATCATCATCATCATTATCATTGTTCTCACCATTATCTCGTGCTCGTCCTCCTCATAAGAGGAAGCTGCACTCAAACACTCGCTGTTGTCTTCCATCTCGAAGGTGCTGTGATACGTATAATAAACAGAATTTTATAGTATCCCCAAGCGTGTAATCCGATAGGGGGTTTTGGGTACGTGAGGAAAATACCGGATGCACTAGAAAAGCATAAAATCCGCGCATGGAACACCTGCTTGATAAGTAGGAAATGCAGCACGTTGTTGCACACCTTCCTTTCTCATACAAATAGTGCATACGCGGAGACATCAACGACATGAAGTGGCCACAGGACCCAACTGCGCTATATTACAAGCCAGACCATTCGACTTTACAGAGTGCCCATACCGAGAGAGAGAGAGAGAGAGAGAGAGAGAGAGAGAGAGAGAGAGAGAGAGCATTTGCTTTGCCAAAAGATTAGTACACTAGGAACATACACGAAGTGCCCCACAGACTCACAGATTCAGTCTTCTACATTCTTCTACATTAGTATATGGCAATGATACATTCTTCCCCTCATCCAGCTCTGTATTCTGCACGCCAAGGATTTACTTCTTTGTTACCGGAACGATTCACCTCAAATGGATGCACACACCATCTTCTATGTTACCAGAATGATTCACCTTAAATGGATGCAGACATCTTCTTCCTTGAAATGAGCACGACATAAGCTTTTTAAAACGAATACAGACTTTTATTTTACATCTACTCTCCCTTAAAGTTTCTGTAAATTTATTCTTCTACCTACTCATTAAGATTGAGCTTTGAAAGAACAAAGTACAAACCAAAAAGATCTCTTTTATTTTCCACACTCAAGAGCTAATCTCAGATGCATCTAGAATGTTGTAACCCTTCAGTCTAGAGTTAATGTGTTCACCATTACCTCAGGCAGCCCAACTACTCAGGACCTCTTCTTTCATTCCGTGATATCACTTGCTATCCAATAGGAGACTTATCCACTCTCCTGAGAGTCTTGATAACCTGCTGAACCATTACGGACCGTTATTGATCATGGGAGTACGAGTTGGGGCCATGGATTGCATTCTTATTTACGAGACACGTTTTGAAGCTTGCGTTCAGCTTAATCGATGTAGCTATTGAGTTCTCTCTCTCTCTCTCTCTCTCTCTCTCTCTCTCTCTCTCTCTCTCTCTCTCTCTCTCTCTCTCTACACCGCGCATGATACAAAAGAGATCCCTCCGATCATCAATTCTACAATGCCTGAACATGAACTCAAGTGGAGCATTCAGATGGACGAGGTTTTGGATAAATACGTTGCACAAAAGCTGTTAAGTTGTTCAAGAATTGCCCTACTCATAGAGCTATCTAGTCTCATTCGGATACCTCCCTTCTCAAGATCCCTTGTGTTATTGACCAGACTAAGAAAATCTTTACTCATCACTTCAATTGTAATGCTTCCCCTTTCTCCTCTTGGGAGAAGTTTGTTAGTGATATCCAAAAGTTGTCTTCTCACTTTGATATGAGGGTCAAATAGCTCAAATTTAGGAGAAGGATGATGATTCTCAAAGAGATAGAACATATTAGGGTTGTTCACCCTAATGACCCTAATTATAGTCAGAAGGTTCTGGAACTTCAAGAGAAATTGAGATTTGAAGACTACCTCTTGGCTTGTAGTGCCCTTCACACATCAACAGAATTTTGGGTTAGTAGGGTTAGTAAAGTTGATAAACCTAATAACAACATGTTTGATCTAATGAAATTCCTATGTTGAAGAAGGATTCATGGGACATGCTATTGACATCAAGGAGAACTTATAGGAGGGCGTTGGCTTCTTTACAAATGTCTTCTCTAAGCCTCGTGAGTGGGCAGAGGACTTCCATAGATCTATTCATATTGCCATTAAAAGGAAAAACATGATTCTTAAGGACCTAGCTTCCATCTTGGAACTACCCCTGTCTATCAATGAGGTTAAAGAAACCATCTGTAAATTGAAACCCTATAAGTCGTCTGGTTTTGATGCTATACCGAATGAATTTTTCTTGGAGTTTAAGGAGCTTTTGACACCATATATTCTCTTGATATGGAAAGAATTTTTGAAGAGAGGAACTCTCCATATCTCAATTAACACTAGAGTGATTAAACTCATTCACAAAAAGGACCTAAGGATGACCTTAACAATCGGAGACCTATCTCTTGTCTTACTTCTCTTTATAAAATATATTCTTCCACCTTAACTAGAAGATTCAGACCTAGTGGATAAGATTGTTCTTCTAGAGCAAATGAGTTTCATTAGAGGTAGGTTTATTCTGTATACTATCATTTCTTTATGTGAAGGTGTTGAATTTGCTATAGATTATAAGCAAGATTTCTTTTCTTTTTTAGGATTGATTTTGACAAAACCTATGATAGGATGGATTGGAACTTTATTCTTGATTCCTTGCATGATATAGGTGCTAGAAACAAAGTTCATTAAATTCGTGAGTTTCCTTTCTGGCAATGCTTGCTCGAGGGTCACTATGAACGGACACATCGCCAGTCCCTTTAGACTCCATAAATCCATAGCTCCCCTCTTTTTTTTATCTTCCATTGATGTTCTAGGTTGGCTTGCTAAAGACTTCATGACTCAAGGTACCATTCAAGATATTGATATTCTTATTGCCCCTACCCAACTTTTCCTTCAAATATTTGCTGATGATATGAACATGTTCACCAAAGCTAATGAAGAGTATGCTAAAATTTCCTGAAATTCTTGGATATTTTTTGTTTAGCTAGTCCCTCCAAAATTAACCATAAAAGGCTTGTTTAAGGCTTCCAATAAGAGTGTTCATATGTGTGCCCTTAATAAAGGGTGTGAAATCATTCTTGATGGTCTTATATTTAGGTTGCTTCATATTCCTATGGGTTTAATGTTTCTCATGAGTAGAGATGGGAATGGGTCATGAACAAATAAAAAAAAAAGGATACTAAAATGGATGTCCTTTTAGAATTGTCTTTTTCACAAGATAGTTTCTTTATCTATAATGTTTTTTTTGGGGGGTACCTATAGCCAGAGAATCCCTAAAGTTCCTTGGAAAATATTTTGGATGAAGAAAGAAGAGGGTGGCTTGGGGATACTTTGTCCTTCAAGAATGGTATCACCATTCTAATATCATGAACCATACACTCACCATCAATAAAGTGTACATGAATTCCAGCTTTAGCAATCACAGGAACTAAAATTAAGTACTTCTTGATACAGGGTACATACAATGCATTTTTCAAAGAATCACACCTCCATTTGCATCCATAAGCTTGAATTCTCCTACTCCAATGATAGGATAAGAGGCATTGTTTGGACACATCACATGTACTCCTTTGGATGCATCTTTTAAAGATGCAAAAAACCTTTTGCATGAAGTTATGTGATTTGAAGCACCACTTTCAAAGAACCAATTGAAATCAACATCATCTACAACCATACATTTAGAATGCAATTATGTATCCTAATGATGTGTAACAACACATGCCCAAAAATCTTAAGCCATGTTGGCTTCATCATTCTTTGCATTTGAAGAATTTTCAGCAATAGGTATGTCAGATTCCTTTTTCTTTTCATTGTGCTTAGTAAGATTTCTACACTCATAATAATATGACCATCTTTTTGAAAATATTTGCATCTCTTCTTCTTTTGTAAATTAGCATCATTAGATGAATGAGTGGAAGTGGAAGGTTGAGGCTTTGGTTTTGATTAACTGAAAGTTGAACCATACTTGCGTTTTCCTTTTTGTGAGATAACAAGTGATTGCGTTCCCTTGATAAACCACTCCTATTCACTCTAGATTCCTCTTCTCGCAAAAGAAGAGACATAACCTCATCAAATGCATACATATTTGGATTCCCTTTTGCAACCAAAAGGAGTGTAGTGACAAAGATTTGAAAAGATTTTGGTAATCCTTTCAACAATGTGGAGATGAGTGATGCATCTAGAATAATCGCATCTATGTTTGCGAATTTCTATTTCAATTCCTTGATGTGTGTCACATATTTCCTATCCCTGACATATATGGGTATGACCACTATACATGTTAGAGAAATGAGAAAATGATATGTGTAATCCTCAATCATCACATGTTGAGCTTGATATCTCAACACTCCCCCTCAAGCTCAACGTCATGTCCTCTAATCCAAGCATCTTTGAAAATGTTTTCAGCTTCTCTACTCCAAGTGCTTTAGTGCAAATATCAACAACTTGCTCATCTCTCCTCACATAAACAAGATCAATATCAACTAATAATACCTTCTCTCTCATGAAGTGGTAATTTACCTTGATATGTTTCATTCTAGCATGAAAAACAAGATTTCATGCTAATTGGATGTTGCTAAGAATATCATAATAGATGATGATAGGCTTTTGCACTTCAACACCTAAATTTGCAAGTAACATCTCTCGCCATGAAGCTTCCATGCTGCCATTGCAGCACATCTATATTTAGCCTCTATACTTAACAAAGCAACAGTGGGTTGCTTCTTACTACTCCATGTTATAGCTTCACTTCCAAGTGAGAAAAGAAAACCACTAGTGGATCTTTTATTTGGAATACTACCAGCCCAATCTACATCGGTGTATCCATGAACCTACAATTATGCACTTGCTTCATAAAAGAATGCATAATCCAAAGTAGCACTCACATAGCATGGAGTGTGTCTTAGAGCATCTAAATGTGGTTTCTTAGGAACTTGCATAAATTGACTTTGAAGCCCTATATTGTAGCTTAGATGAGGTCTTCTAATTCTGAGATATATCAAACTTTCCACAATTTTCCTCTAAATAGTAGCACTTTCCAAATTATCCTTCACCTGATATAGTATCCAACTTCAAATTATGATCTAATGGCATAGAAATTGGTTTACAATCAATCATTTTTTAACCATACTTTTGCATCATACTTGAGGCATGTTGCCTTTGCGACATCCATACACATGTTTTTGTATGTATAAACTCAATGCCCAAAAAATAGCAAAGCACACCAAGATCTTTCATGTCCAATTCCTAAATAAGGAGTTGCTTTATCTCTTTAATGTTTTCTTCATTATCACCACCTACAATCAAGTTATCAACTTAGCCACAATCGTGATGCCATCATCACCCATCCTTACCTATAATGAGTGATCTACATCACACATAGAAAATCCAATAGTGGTTAAATAATTAGCAATTATTGCATGTCAATCATGAGGGGCTTGTTTAAGACCATACAATGTCCTCATATTTTTTGTGCTTTGAATCCTCATATCCTTGTGGCTAGTCCAGGTATACTTCTTCCTACAACTCACCATGTAAGAAATCATTCTTCACATCCATCTGATGCGAAATCCATTCCTTTGTTGTAACCAATGCAACAAGTGCTCTAGGAGTAGCCATTTTAGCTACAGGGTTGAAGGTTTCTTCATAATCAATGCCATATGTCTGTGCATATCCATTTGTTACCAATCATGCTTTATACTTGCTTATACTACCATCAACATTGTGCTTCACCTTGTAAACCCACTTATAGCCTATGGATTTCTTTCATTATGGAAATGGAACAAGCTTGCATGTTCCATTTCCATATAGTGCAACCATTTCCTCATCCATAGCTTTCTCCCAATCTAGATTTCCAATTGCATCTTTAAAACAAGAAGGTTCAGTATCTTATATTACCTTAGTCATGTAAGCACAATGATGCCATGTATCTATCATATGTTAATCGCTGCACTGAATTATGCATACTTCCTAATTTCTTGGTCCTAAGTCACTTTTTCTTGTTGTATCATCTGCATATGCCTTTCTTACTCCTAGATTCTTCACAGAGGGCAATCCAAGTTCCTCATCAATGCACTTTTTTGAACCACATCACTCTCTATCAATAGATTGAAAACATGTACATGTTTTATTACCAGCAAAAACCTTTTCTTTAACTTTCTTGGACATGGTCAATGAATTAGCTCGAGTATGCAATCTTCCACTCCATGGTTTTGAGTTGGAACTATTTCTTTGTGACACATGCAGTCCACTCAGAACTTGAGATTTTGCACTTGAGTTTTCAACATTTCCACTTTCTGCACTTGAGTTTTCAACATTTCCTTTTTCACTTTAGTCAAGATTAACTCCTCCTTTGGCATCTACATAGAAGCTTGACATTTCATCAAACACCACATCTGTGCTTACCTTCACCTATCATGTAAGTGGGTTGTAGCATTTATATTCATTTTGCTCAAGCAAGTACCCGATGAAGATACATTTTTCTTCTTTTAGATCAAGCTTCATCCTCAACTCATCTAGATCATTTACATAAGCAGTACAACCAAATACTTTAATCTGTGATAAATTTGGTTGTACTTGTAAACTTCTCTTTAGGTGTAACTTGATGTAGAATAGCAATCAAAGTTGTATTTATGATGTATACGACAGTATGTATAGGTTTTAGCCCAATAATAATGAGGCATATTTTTTGAAGCCATCAAGGCTCTTGTTATTTGTGCAATATGTCTATTTTTGCATTTAGCCATGCCATTCTATTGGGGTGTGGTGTGGTGTGTATCTGCATGAAAACTGCCTTTGAATTCCATTATTTTTTAAAAAATTACTAAACTCATTTGACATATACTCAGCTCCTCCATCAAATCTTAATGTTTGAATATATTTCCCTATCTATTTTTCCACCATAGCCTTGAAATTTTGAAAGTTAGTTGCCTCAATCTTCTCTTTCATGAAATATACCCATACTTTTCGTGTATGGTCATCAATGAAAGTGACATTAAACTTGCATAATCCCATAGATGTGGTCTTTGTAGTACCCCAAACATCTGTATGTACTATCTCTAGCACATTCTCATGAACATGATTGTCATGCAAAAATGATGCCCTTGATTCTTTACCAAATGAACATGCTCCACATACCTTCTACATCTCTCCAACCTTGAAATGTTGTAGTCCATTGACAAGCTCCTTTGATTGCATCAACTTCATCATCTGCAAATTTGTGTGTCCAATTCACTTGTGCCCAATAGCTATATTAGTAATAACACTTGCACCTTTTGCAAGCATGGCTGCATTAATTTCAAGAATTTTCACATTCAAGGTGAACATCCAACCAAGTTTGTTCCCTTTGGTGACCAACCTTCCATTATGTTTGTACTCTTCTACATATAAACCATTAGCATTGAGCCTCATTTGTAATCCTTGGTCAATCATTTGTCCAGTAGAAACCACATTCTTTGTTATATTCCGAACATGTATTACATCAACAAGATGTTTTAGCTTCCTATCTTCCATATATAGTGCTATGTTTCTTGTATGTTTGATAGGATGTGATGTGTCATCGCTTGTTTTAACAACTGTTGGAACGTACAATTTCTACAAATTACTAAACCAGTCTACATGGTTGGCCATGTGATTTGAGGCACCTTAATCAACATACCAAACATTACCATTCCATTTTGAAACATCAGCAGACAATATTGTATCCATCATGTGATGTTGGACCATGAACAGCTTCTCAGAATCATGTGCACTTGTGGATGCATAGTTGTTTTTTTGCCTTCTCTTATTTGATTCTTCAACTTGCAATCATCTTCAAAGTGACGAGGTTTACCACAATTCCACCATCCTTTACCATCATTACTTGAATCACTCCTTTGGAAATTTATGTGGTCTCTTTGGCTCCCCTTGCCTCAAATTTGTCCTTTACCTCCTACATGATTTTGTTGTTGACTTTGGTCTTGGTTATTGTTTCCTCTTCCACTTCCCAAGCCTCTACCTATACCTCTTCCTATGCTAGAGTAGAGTCCTCACCAAGATTTTGTTCTTCAATTATAAGCATGGATACCAAATCAAAAAAATTCAGAATAATTTCCTTGGTTTGAATAGAAGTTCTAAAGTTCTTATATGTAGCTCCTAAACCACAAAGGCGCACTTCCACCTTATTATCATCATCTACATTCACCCCAATAGATGCAAGCCACTCACATATGCTTTTGATTCTCAAGGTGTACTCATTTATCGATATGCTCTTTTCCTCCAGTTTATGTAGCTCATTCTTGAGTTGTAATTCTTGTGCCTTTGTATTGTTCTCATACAATGTAACCAAATTTTTCCAAGCCTCTTTTAGAGTCTAAGCATCTATATGTGCCCAATAATGCTATCCTATATGCTAATACACAGCCAATACATTACCTTCGATGCTCCTTGATTCCATTCTTCATATGATCATAACTCGTCCATAGTCTTATACCTCTATGGCATTTGTGGAGAGTTTTTATTCTCTCCTTCCATGTAATTATAGTAGCCTTTCCCATCAGGATGTTTTTTATTTTAGATCTCCAAGCAAGAAAGTTATTCTTGTCAAACTTATCACTCAGACGCTGACTCAATCCATCAGTGCTTTCCATTTTTGCAGTAATTTACAACACTCCAAAAAGACTAGAAGCAGTACCCTTGCTTGAGCAGTGTCACACTGTGACATGAGAATTCAATCTAAGAAAAACACAGTTTTCATATATCAATAGTGCACTGAATCCCTTAAAAGTCTGAATCTAGAATATCTAAGTGTTTCCAAATAGAAGGAAAGTTATAGTTTTGCAAAGTGGCCTGTTTTCTTTGTGGAAACCACTTTATGGGCTTGAAAAGGAGATTGAGATGGCTCTGAAACAAAACTCTGAGCAACAAAAGTGGCCCCAAATGTATAACTCTCAAAAATATTTTGATGCCTTCTACCTTCACACCGAATTTTGTAGCAATTTGAGATTGTTTGTGAAGCGCACATTCTCCATGCCTTCTTAGGTATTCTTCATCGTCGACCTTCTCCACAAGATCTCTATAGCCATACCGGCTCTGATACAAGGTCACGAGAAAGGAGATAAAGAAGAGAGCTCTCACACACTCTCACACACAAAGAGAGGAGCACACACAAATTGAGGCAAGGAAGAATGATCCTCTTTTTCTTCTTCTTATTCTTCTATTACACAAATAGAATGGACAAGAATGACATAATACAACTATACAACTAGTGCAATATATAAAGAACAATACAAAAGGAAATGTGTGTGAATGAGTGAGTTGGCAAGGATCAAATGTGCCATCACTCTTTGTCTATAAATCTAATAAGGCTCACTAAAGTATCCTTGATATATATATCGGCATGATCACTATACATGTGAGAGAAATGAAAAAATGATACTTGTCATCCTTGATCATCACATGTTGAGCTTGATATCTCAACAACATACACATCCACAAAATCATTTTTAGCCATACATACATCCTCAAGGTGCTTCCTCAAATATGAAACATGTGCTTTCTTATGCATGGCAATTAAAGAAGGAAGAGTGTCCCATGCATGTCGATGTAGAACATGACTAAATGTGTGGAACTATATGATGCTTGACATAAAGCACAATCAATGCATGAGCTTGAGCATCTTTTCCATCCCATCTAAGTTGCTCCTATGTATATGGAGAAGGATTAACAACTCTACTTGAAGAGAAAGCTTCATCTCTGATAGTAGAATGTGAAGTAGAAGAACCTATAGGTCTTCGATCTACATCTACCACTATGTTCCATTGTTTTCTTGCAACAAGAACATGTTTAATCATGTAAGTCCACATTGGGTAGTTGGTCCCATCAAGCTTCGCTTCATATTGAAGCATGCCAAACAGTTCATTCTTGCCCATCATTTCACTAAAGAACAAGAAATGTGACAAGATCTTTACTTTAATTAATGACAAAATTTCAGCTCAGAATCCATCACTCTAATAGCCATTGTGATTGCACGAATGGTTTTGAAATTGGAGTAAAACCTGAGTACAACTAGTGGATATTATTTTTGGCTACTGAAAATCATTATTCTATGCTTTGAAGTTGATTTGCAATGATAAATGTGCACTTGCACTAGGATGCAAAAAAAACCAAAACTTGAGAAGCAACTGATCCAGCTTTGATATCATTGTTGGGTGTGTGTAGAAGTGCTAGAGACACACAAAAAGCACACATAAGGAGCACAAATGCAGCAAGACATATAGAGAAGATGGATGGCTATAATAGCTCTCTCTATTGATCGTGATTTGAACTAAAGTAAGAGTTGAATAATATCCCTAAGTACAATGTACCACCAGATATGAGTGAATCATGTATGTGGTAGCATGGAGGAAAAACCTCTAGCCACCACTAGAGTAAAAAGTGCCCATGTATAGGGAAAAGTTTCACATCAAAGCTACTCAAGGGAACGCATAAGTGTAATATGTACATAAAGTAAATGATAATGGTAGGTACATTTTGAAAGAGCTTGCTAACATTGTGTTTGAAGTCCCTTTGCAAAAAAGCATGTGAAGCTATTCAAATGGTGATACATTGATGATTATATCATGTATGATACACTTATGGACCAACTTGAGATCAGTAAAAGTGATGAAAGTGAAAATGATGAATGTCAGTAAGAGATATTTTTCTTTGAATTCTTTCTAATTTATTTCTATTTTTGTACCATGTGCATTTTGCATCTTGAGTAAGCATGAGTAATCTATATTTCACATTGTTTCTTCCATAGATCTACATCCAATTGCACAAATAATTTTGTACATAGCATGAAAATAACTTGGGACTTGTCTTAGATGGAATCAACTCCATCGTTTGAAACCATATGCCTTCTTTTGCGCCATGATGATATGATTGCATTGTTCAAAGTATGCATGACTAATGCACAATGAGGATTCCAAACCAATAGTCTACCTACACTCAGCACTTTGAAAGGGTTGTATTTGAAGTCAATATGTATGTGAGATGAGAGCACAAGCCTCAAAGTCGAAAGACATTTTCCTTGCTAGGTACCATAAGGCTTCCGTCTACTTTACCATTGACCTTTGATGATTTCTCCCTAGTCACCCTTTACATCAAACATAATTTGCCTTTAGAGGAGAGACATAATTTGACAAGTTCATATTGAAGCTCATGGATCTCATTCCTCTCTTTTTTTTGTCTAAAAGAATATGTTTGAATGTGAAACAAAAAGCTAACATGTAGTTATGTTTTACCATATTGTTTTTTAGTCATCCAAGGCATAATCCTCTATTTAAAAGTTGGAAGTACGTTCAGATTTGATGGGCTTTAATGTGGATCAAGGATTCCATGTTTAAAAAACAAGACAACAAGTTATAAAGAGGGTAAGTGCAGCTATATTTATTCAAAAGAATAAAGGAGCATGCAATTGAAGATGATGGAATCTAAAAGAGCTGATGTTTGTTGGGTTGCTTCATCATTGGCATCACCATGAGAGAAAAGGGCATGATCAAGAGAACAAGGGTCAAGAAGCTTTGAATTCTCTTAGGAACATGCAGATTTAGACATCTCCTCATGCTACATGATCAATCTGGCTAAAGCAAAGAGAGACACATGAAGAGAGAAGCTAGCAACACTTCACTCTCTACCATCTTTGTGCTTTGAAGAACACCAAAGATTCATGGGGACCAATTCTGTTATTGATGCAAGGAAAATTATTGTTTGTGTGGCTTGAAGAAGAGAAAAAGAAATTGTGGAGTCATCCACGCCTCTTGTTAAGTTGATGGCACTATCTTTTATTGCCATATTTAGTCTATTTAGGAACTTCAGGAGTGAGAGAGCAAAAAATTACTCTTTTCTTTCCTTTTTTTTACGTTAATAAATTACTAGGAGGAATGCAATGTGCATAAGGAAAGATGATACATATATTGTGCCAATCTTGAACTTTGTGGAAAAGATCTCAGGATATACATTTTCTTGATTCTCTTGCTGCATCATAGTATGGGAATTTTTTGGTTGACATTTTCATTTTCCCATTAGAAGTAATTGTGGCTACACAATTTTTGGGACTTTATCCTCTCCTTTTTCAAGTCCTCCCTCCTAGACTAAGGACCAAAATCTCTTCACATCTCTTCATCTATTACTAAAGTATGTTTGTTCATTTAAAACCTATAAATATGATCTGACGAATGCACTTATTTTCATATGTGCTTTGATGAGTCTCTGCAAAAGTGATGATTAAAGTTGATGCATTCATGCACAAGAAAGCTTGAACATTTGACTAATGGTTTATGAATAAATATGGAAAGGAATAAGTGTTTAAGTGTTTTTGTGTGTATGCTTTCTTATAGATGTATCGGGGAATAACATTAAGATATGAGGTAGAAATTGAATGAAGGAAAGAATAGAATCCATAGAAATTATTTTTTGAGCTCATGCACAATACGCTTTCAAAAATTTTTGATGACTAAAATCATATCATCTTCTTCTAAAAGTGCTAGCTTGAACACTGCAGTATTAGAAACATATGTTCAGATGGTTTAGGATCACATTCTTCTTTCCGAAAATTCTCACAATTCCTCACTACATTAATGCAAGCTATTTGCCTTTTTTTTGAAGTATTATTGACTTCTACGTGAAATTAACTCAATAAGTATGAACTATAATATTAAGATCCTTTTTAGCATGCCACGCATTCAATGAGAGAGAGAGGGAGATATAATTGCAAATCATTTCTTGAAGTCTCAAGAAGAATTATGAGCATACATTTCAACACAATGTTGCATATATAAGAGATGTGTTTTGTTAAGCTCACACCATGCATTCAATGAGAGAGAGAGGGAGATATAATTGCAAATCATTTCTTGAAGTCTCAAGAAGAATTATGAGCATACATTTCAACACAATGTTGCATATATAAGAGATGTGTTTTGTTAAGTTGCTTATGGATGTCATACCATGCACACTATTCATTGATGACATTTAAGGCTTATGAAATTTGAGTGAGAAAAACGAGAATAACTGTGAGAGGGAAAGTATAAGAGAAAAGGAAGTGAAAAGATAGTTTGAAGGAGGTAGTAAGAGATGTAAATTCATAGAAAGAAAAAGAAAGAGTGAGTTGTCACCCATAAGCCTTCTTTTTTATTAGATAACTTCTATACCTAGAAAATATTTGTGTCACCAATTTCTATGATCTTAAATTGGTATATAAGATTCCAATTCATCTCCTTAATGCTTATCTAATCGTCAATTATGATTTTGGGATCATATACGTTCAAGTTTTGTGAATAATTATAGGATTTTCACTTGGTGGATGATACCGAACTTCAATTTATTAATCTCTTAGATTCATTCCATATAGTGGTTTATTCAACATGAAAATATGATTAAGTATTTAATTTCTTCAAACCTAAGATCTTCCCTTTAAGCTCTCCATTTAAGAAAGGATTCTTGATGCCAAGTTACGACATATTCTATCCTTTACTATTTGCAACAGTATTTAGGTTTTATGGTTTCATTCTTTAAATTCGATTACAAATTTCCATTACGTATGCCATAGTTTTGAGAAAGCCCCATGTAAATTAATATTGCTTTATTCCTTGAGATGCTCACATCTACATTCCTATTTACCAATCACATTGTGGTAATTCTTTCTTAAGAATAAGATGAACATTTATTTTTTTCCATTAGGGCTTTGATCTTATCTTGCATTAGTTCTTTTTCCACTCCATATGCTTTCTAGTTTCCTCATAGGTAGAAGGCTCCTTTACTTTGAGCAGCTCTTTTATATGTTTATCAAGTCATTATAAAATCCATTGTTCTCTAGCAACCAATTATTGATCAAGTCTCTTATTATGATCACTTAAAGGAAAACATTAATAGAAAAATAAAAGTATACAAGTGATTTTTATCCTCACATTATATTCTATTTCTCTCTTATGTATGGAAAATATCATAATTGTGTCATATGCAAGGCCATGTTATGTGGCCCTAATGAGATGTGTTGTTAGAAATTTTGGGTCCACACATAGGGTGCCTAAGGGATGTATGGGAAAAATCGCTACTTCAAATCCAATCAAGCAAGTTACATGAAAGCTCAATGGTCTCAATGTATTTCAAGAACTAGGTTTGATCGATTTCACGGGAGGAAGAAAAGAAGAGACGAAAGAAGTGTCAATCTCAAGAGGCAAGCGTATAGAAAAATATGGTAGAGGGATTTGTTGTGTTGTATTAAACTTTTTCAATCAAGTAAATATAATAGGTCTAGAACCATTTGCATGCAAGAGCAATTTGTTCATTGTAGACCCTATTTTTTGCATCATTTTCTACCGTTTGCATCCCAAAGTATGCTATATTAGGGCTACATTTAAAGGTCATGCATAGATACTTTTGTAAACTCCCATTGATAGGTACTTTGTATATTCGTATAAATCACTTAATAAAAATCCAATATTTGTTGCATGAACAAATAAATGCAAAGTATACTAACAATCAACTTGTAAAGCGTATGTATGTATGTATGTATGTATGTATGTATGTATGTATGTATGTATGTATGTATGTATGTATGTATGTATGTATGTATGTATGTATGTATGTATTGTTGGTGCAAATGCCAAGCCTTCACACTTGGCTAGGCATTGAAGAAATTATGTGCAAATGATTGAAAGATCACATGAACCATTGCTTATAATTTTTTACCATTAACTATTGTAAAAGTCATTTGACTTGGAAAAATCTTGTAAGTCCACATATCTCGTGGAGTTTGGAGAACTAAAAGCTACAAATCTCATTTGTTAAAGTCACTCCTAACTTAGAAGAATAATTTTCGGTGGAGCATCTATCTGAATTTCAAAATTCAAACTTGGAAAAGTCACTATAAAAGGTTACCTAATTATTTGTGGGTAGAGAGTGTGTGCACTACCACTTATCTTATTAACAGGTTGCCATCCAAATCACTTGATGGGATGACCCCATATGAAGCATGACATGGTTTGATCATTGCAAAATCTTTGGGTGTGTTGCTTATGTGCATGTTCAATCTCAAATCAGAGGTAAGCTAGACCCTAAGGCAGAGAAGTGCATCTTCATAGGATATGATTTAAATCAGAAAGGATACAGGTTATATAATCCATCCAACAAGGGCTTTATGGTCAGTAGAGATGTTGTGTTTGATGAGAATGAATCCTGGCTTGAAAGTGAATGCAGGAAGGTTAAGTTGCCATATGACTTGGAAGAGGAATTTCCAAGCCTCACCAAGGAGGAGTCAAGCCAAATTGAAGACATCAAATCGGATTATGAGGACATTATCAATCTAGAAGAATTCAAGGCATGGAAGTCAAAGGGCAAAGCCAAAATGAAGAGGTTGGAAGAATTACCTAAATTATCCAACCAAGCTCTAAGGAGATCACACAGGGAGAGCAAGAAACCAATCAGATATGGGTATGACACTTCATTACTTACTAAGCATTCCATTTATCTTCCTAAGGATTTACCACTTGAAGAGCCTTCTACATATGGAGAAGCAAAGACTAAGGCAGAATGGAAGGAAGCTATGGATGAAGAAATAGAAGCACTCAAGGAGAATGATACTTGGGAGCTAGTACCAAATAAGGAATTAATGAAGGTAATACGTTCTAGATGGATTTACAAAATCAAGAGAAACTCATATGGATCCATCAACAGGTATAAAGCTAGACTTGTGGCTAACGGTTTCGCACAAACCCAAGGAGTTGATTATGAAGAGACTTTCTCACCTGTGGCCAAAATGCCAACCATCAGAGTATTGGTAAGTGTGACTGCATCAAGGAATTGGAATATGTACCAATTGGATGTGAAAAATGCCATCCTTAATGGCTGGACTTCAGAGGAGGTTTACATGGCTCAACCTCTTGGCTACGAAGACCCAAGCAAGGTAAATTATGTGTGCAAATTGAACAAAGCTCTTTATGGTTTGAAGCACGCACCTAGGGCATGGAACCATAGGTTAACTACCTATCTTCAAGATCAAGGATTCATGATGAGCAAATCAAATACTTCTCTATTTGTCAAGAGAATTAATTCAGAGGTGATATACCTATGTGTGTATGTTGATGATATCATACTTATAGGTAGTGATGCCAATGGCATCAAACAAATCAAGAACCCAATGATGTAGGAGTTTAAAATCAGTGACCTAGGATTTCTGAAGTATTTTCTTGGACTTGTATTGGTCTACACAAATTTTGGAATTTATATTACTCGAAGAAAGTATGTGCAGGACATGTTGAAGAAGTTCCACTTGGAGAATGCCAAGATAGCTAGCACTCCTATGGAGGGAAACCAAAAATTGAGTGCTCATGAAGGTGATTTGCTTGAAGACATTGTAGGATATCAAAGCATAGTAGGAAGCCTAAACTATGCAACATTGACAAGGATTGATAATGCTTATGGAGTAAGTGTCTTAAGTTAATTCATGCACAACCCTAGAGCACCTCACTTGGAAGCTGCTAAAAGGATTTTGAAGTACCTCAAGGGTACTCAAAATCAAGGTTTATACTTTCCATACACATCAGATTTAGACATCAAGCTATACTCAGATGCAGATTGGGCAGGTTGCAAGGATGATAGGAGGAGTACTTCAGGTTATCTTTCTTTTGCATGTGATAAGCCCATTTCATGGTCTTCCAAGAAGCAGCCTATTGTTGCTTTATCTTCAATAGAGGTTGAATACAGGGGATTAGCCAATGCTACTCAAGAAGCCATATGGATTAGATTGCTCTACTCAAATTTGGGACTTCATACTCACTCACCTATGCTCTTTGGTGACAATACAAGTTCTCTGCATCTTGTAGCAAATCCTATCTATCATGCAAGAACCAAGCATTTAGAAGTTCACTACCACTATGTGAGAGAGAAGCTATTGAGCAAGGAAATACAATTGGCATATGTATCTACAAACATGCAATGTGCAGATTTATTGACCAAGGCACTTGATGGTACTAAACTTTGGAGGTTTAAAGCTATGATTGGATTGCAGGACATTCAAGAGGATTGATGAAGAAGAGCAAGCAAAGATGTTTGGCTTGAGGGGGAGTTTTTGGTGCAAATTCCAAGCCTTCACCCTTGGCTAGGCATTGAAGAAACTATGTGCAAATGATTGAAAGATCACATGAACCATTGCTTATAATTTTTTATCATTAACTATTGTAAAAGTAATTTGACTAGGAAGAATCTTGTAAGTCCACATATCTTGTGGATTTTGGAGAACTAAAAGCTACAAATCGCATTTGGTAAAGTCACTCCTAACTTAGACGAGTACTTTTAGGTGG
This sequence comes from Ceratopteris richardii, assembly GCA_020310875.1. NCBI lineage: Eukaryota > Viridiplantae > Streptophyta > Polypodiopsida > Polypodiales > Pteridaceae > Ceratopteris > Ceratopteris richardii. The sequence goes on from CM035410.1 coordinate 89,476,842, forward strand.
AGCATCTATTTGAATTTCAAAATTCAAACTTGGAAAAGTCACTATAAAAGGAGGCTTTAATCTCACGACCATTAGTGCCCCATTACTGAGCTTAGTGCTGACTATTTGTATAGGTTGAGTGGTGTACATCATAGCCTACTCTTAGCACTAGCATTGGTCATAATTTCTATGCCAATGATCATGTATATCATTGTTCTATAATACATTACATCATTGATTATCTCTGCTCATCTCTCTGCCATGACCACTCAGAATAGTGTACTTGTGATGATCATATCTCAGCGACCTCTCCATAATTTTTCATGTTCTATAGCTTATTGGAATCACATCAAACTCTACTACAAGCTATCAAACTTTCCAAGAAGTTGCTTCAGCCAATTGGGAGAAAACTACCTCGAAGTGCTGACTGGTCATTCTCTATGTAGCTCCTAAAAAATTGGGGGTAAGGCTTCAGTTCCTAAATTGATTGCTCAGTGCGTAGTTTATCATTTTAATTGATTTCACTTGGAATCATTAGCTATTTAAGCTAATTTTATTTGGCCAAAAGGAATTTTCCTAATTGCTACTGTACTGTGAGCACTGAGCAAAATATCTAACAAGTGTCAAGACCAAAATAGCAAGTTTTTGGTCACAAGCTAGTTGCAAAGTTATCTATTTTGATTCAATTGTTTAAAGCATCATCTCCAAAGTACATAGGCACTTATTTAATGTCATTGGAAAGCTAAAGGGGCCTACAACACAACTCTGAATTGAAAGAGGGCAGGTACAAAGCAAGGATTAGCAATATCTACTTATTCTCTTGTGGTATCCATCTATCTCATCCAACATGTATGTATGTATGTATGTATGTATGTATGTATGTATGTATGTATCTATGTATGTATGTATGTATGTATGTATGTATGTATGTATGTATGTATGTATGTATGTATGCATGCATGCATGCATGTATGTATGTATGTATGTATGTATGTATGTATGTATGTATGTATGTATGTATGTATGTATGTATGTATGTATGTATGTATGTATGTATGTATATATATATATATATATATATATATATATATATATATATATATATATATATATATATATATATATATATATAGTTCATAGTCTTCCACCAACCACAAATTGAATATATTTGTATTTGAAAGGGACTATTAAAGAGTAAGTCAAGTACATAACATCTAAAGATTCCTCTCCTTTCTCTTGAAAGTCGAAAATGGATCTAGTTTCTATCCCTATCAAAATACAGGTAGCACCTCTATTGCATACTCTTAAAAGTTATATATTTCCAAGAAGGTACAAAGTGTAGAGAAATGCGAAATTTTATGGAGCTTGAGATTTGTGAAAGTGCGAAAGTGAAATAAATAATCTAAAACCATCAGAGAATTCCACCCATTTCACTAATCCATAGGCAAGGGATGCATATACATTCAATTGGAGTGAGAGGAAGTTATTTAGGAATGCATTTTGATTCGTTTTCTTTCATATTGAGAAAGGTAGTAGCCCTTGTCTGATTACAAAAAATGAATCAAAAGAGAGAGAGAGAGAGAGAGAGAGAGAGATGACCTACTTATAGTATAGGCCTTGATGTGTAGGATACTCCACATGTTATACCTACACATGTTTTCAAGGATGAAAATGTTAAAGGGGGGAAGAATGTTGTATAACTATGGATCCAAGCATGGGCTTTAAGGTTCCAAAGTCCCTTGCTTGGAGTTCTATGGGAAAGTCTTGGGAAAGTATCTCCAAGTATAGCCCTTGAATCCTTGATTTATTTTAATCATTTGAGCTCCCATTTGAGGGGTATCAACCTCAGGCTTGATTCATCCAAAGGTGTGGTAACCTTGGTCTTTGGAGAAGATTCTCCTAGTGACACCTTGGGGTGTACGTGAGAAAGAGGTTCACTTGATTAAGTATCCATGTGATACAATGTGGTTGGACCTTAGGCAAGTTTCTACATGATAGACACTTGCAGGGATAGTTGGAAGTGTCCAAGGACATGCACTCCATTGTCCTAGAGGTATATATATGTGTGGATTTTATTGGGTGGATACATGCTCTCTCTCTTCATCTTGGTGGAATTGAGACTTCAGCCTTGTGGTCTTAGTCTAGGAGATTCCTTGTTAGGAATTTTGTAGTTATAGTATAGAGTTGCTGGATAATATGAGTTGTATTGAGTTGCATGCTTTGAGGAGAAGCAAAACTCAACCTTCACAGCAAAATACACATTATCTTAGTGGGATCTATTGATCTTGAAGGAGCTCTAAGTATTATCAACATTAGAGAGACAAAAAAAATGACACATGCACTAATCTCATCAAAATTCTTGTTACTCGAGGCACAACTAGTCGAATGTTCATTTGTTGATACAAGAGAAAGAGAGAGACAATGAAAGTGAAGAGTGCTTACTTTGTTCTATCAGATAAGTAAGCAAACCACCCATGCTTACCAAAAGCTATGAATGTCCTTACATGGAGGATAGATATAGTGAGAGAGAGAGAGATTCTATATGTGTGTAAATGATTGTTGTAACAAATGCTATATGCCACATTAGAAGTGAGAAATTTAGAACTCTTTCCACCTTAGTAAAAGAGAGATAGAAACTACACACCACATTGTTCACCTTGTTTTTTTATCCTAGATTTTACACATTGCAAGTAGGTTTCTTTTGTGAGATTTTACTCTCACATTTTTACAAGAAACATGAGTAGTCCCTCCTAGGTCCTTCTAGTTCACCCCTTTCTATAGCTAGTCAACCTTTTTATAACTATCACTGCACACTTTACTAGCCTTGGTTTCACCTTCTCCACAAGAATGACTATATATAGACCTCCTATGACTCTTCACCTACCCTTGTGTGACCCTTAACTCTTCATCTAGACTTGGCTTGTCTTTTGGATTTTTCTTCAAGCGAATCATTGGTTTCTTGAACTTGTTTAACTTTGTAGCATCCAATACTTTAGTGAAAATATAAAAAACTTGGTCATTTCTACCTATTAAATGCACAAAAAAATATTTTCATACAACCTTTCCCTCACATAATAATAATGTGCCTCTATATGCTTGCTCCTTGGAGAGTACATGGGATTGTTGGCTATATGTATGCTAGACATGTTGTCTCCATAGATGTGGATTATGTCAATCTACATATCCAAGTCATTGTGTAGCTTCATTAATCACATAGTCTCTGTTGGGGCCTCATTCACTAATTAAGCATAAAGACATGAAGACATAAGTGGAAAGAAGAAGGACAAAAGAACTATGGAACTTGGACACTCAGAAATCATGCCTATGTGAAGGGATAAATTCACACATGTAATATAATGATGAAATTAGGATAAAAAATAGTCTAGAGCTTTTAGGATTACAAGTTTCGGAAAAAGGAGCATAAATACTAAATGTATATAAGTTAATTTAAAGGATAGAGATGAAGAACAGCTCAATTGTTAAGTCCTAAGATAGAAGAGAGGCACTCAGGGTTTTTTGTTAGAGAGATTGTGGTGAGAGATCATTCATAGATACAGATCTTTTTATGGCTATGAGTAGAATGATGCCAAGCCATTTTGTAAACATCTTATCTAATAGCAAAAAAACGTTTGTGTGGAAGGATTTGAGTTAATTTTCTTTGTGTGAAGAAATCAAAGTGATTTCATGTGTATGAAGAGAGCTGAAAGTTACAAGTTTTTTAGCGTAGATTTCTCTGAACTTCTAAGTGTGAGATCTGAGAGTACACTGTAAAGTTTTTGATAAGTGATAGTTCATTTTAAAGTTATCATCCTTAACTACAATTGACCAAAAGATTTTTGCAAAACGGGACATGTGCTTAGAAAAATAAGCTTAAGAGTGAGGCATGTAAAATCGATGAAGGTGAATTTCATATTTTAGACATAGTGTAAGACTTGAAGGCATTTCAAGTTATTTGCAAGTAATTACTTGAAAGTATTACTTGAAATTTTTTTCTTACTATTATGTAAGAACTTGTATTAGTCATTGAGCACAAGAATCTAAAAGAGATTCAAGACAAGTCAAAGAAGAATTGGAGCTAGAAGAAAAGGTGCAACTACAAGAAAAGTAAATGTTCATTTTTACAATGGAAAGTGTTAAAGCTTTTGAAGTTTGAAGACTTGCTGAGTTAATGGTGATCCTAGAGGACTTCTAATATCACGTAAGCTTGGTTCTTGTGATTTTTCATACATCAACAAGTGCTATCAGAGAAAAAAGGTCCTAAAGAGTAGAAGAAGGTGCAGATACAAGAGAACTTGAGAAGTTTTCGTTGGAAAGTTGGAATCTGAAGCATTTAACAACAAAAGGCATCAGGGAACTACTTTGAAATCACCTCAAGAGTAAATACCTAAAAAAGGTAATAATCTTTAAACCTTAAACACACAACTTGTAGGAGTAGCAAGAAGATCATGGCAGATCATATCTCCATTGACAAATTGGACAGACATAACTATCATGCTTGAGTAATGAGGATGGAAGCCTTATTTATGATTAAGGATCTCATGACATATGTAACACACGTGAAGAAGAAAATCCTACATTTGAAGAAGGTAGTTGACCAAAGAAAGAAGATCTAGAAGCTTTAAAGCTATGGTAAAAGAAAGATGCAAGTGCAAGGCCTATATATCTAACACTATCACATATCATTTCTTACCACACATTAGAGGTTTGGAGATAGGTGAAGATATATTAAATGCATTGGATGATCACTTCCAAAACACTTCTAAAGCTAGGAAAGCTAGATTGTGGTCAAAATTTTTTACAACATTCAAAAAGAAGCAAAGTTAAAGCATTAGTGATTATGTCACTAAGATGAAGGACTTGGTAGATAGCCTTGGATCTATAGATGAAGACATTGAAGATCATAGGTTGATTGCACAATTATTTGTAGGGTTGAGAGGAGATAAAAGGTGGGAACCTTTTGTATTATCAACGAAGCTCTCATTCAATCATTTTGTATGACATCTAAATCAATTGCTTGGATTGATGCTCACATTCGAGCAAGACTTGAATTTAGATGGAGATAAATGGCAAAGCTCTGTTATGTATGCAAAGAATAAGAAGAAAGGAGATAAAGGCAAAGTGAAAAAGAATCAACTTCTTAGGTTAATTATGTAAAAGGAAGAGGAAAAGGTAGAGGAAAAGCTAGAGGAAATGGAAGAGGAAGAGGTCACGAGAATAATAACAAGAAGACATGTTGGATTTGTGACTTGAGCAATTATTTGGCTTATGATTGTTGGCACAATCAACAAATTTCAAATCACAAACAAAGTAACAATGGCAGAGGTAGAGGTGGAAGATATCAAAATCAATCTCAAATAGGAAGGTAAAGTCAAAGAGGTGGCTATGGTAGAGGTGGAGGAAGAAATTGGGGACAAAATCAATCCTACAATACTACCTACTACAATTATGTAAATGACACACAGAATGAGAACCATACAACATTGATAATGAATTCAATAAGCACATCAAAGAAAGAAGATCTCAATGTATTCTATATTGACTCTAGTTGTTTTTATCATTTGTGAGAAAATATAGAATTAATCTCAAAAGTAGAAGAAGGTATTTCTAGTTATACAGTCCAAATAGGTGATAACAGAAGACACAATGTGCATTCAATTGGAAAAGTGAAATGCAAGAGTGGAGCATATTTGCTAACCAATGTTTTGTATGTTCCCAAAATACCTAAGAATCTGATTAGTATGGACAAATAGTTGAAAATGTTTTCAAGTTAGATTTACAAATGAAGGAGTATTTGTGGAAGATCCTCCAACTCAACTCTCCCATCCAATCCTCATACATTTGGTTTCTTTTCCATCATTGTCTCCATCACCAGGCATATGCCTTCAAGCTCAACTTCCAAAGCTTCGACTTTTTCCTTTGTGTGTCCTACTTCCACTATGGTGGCCAATTCAAGGCTTGATTCATCTTTTAGGGTACCTTTCACTAGGTGATTATTGATCCTATTCTTTGTCGGGTCGATGTGCATGTATAGCAATCAAGCTAGCTTGCACCCACCAACCACCCTAACAACTCTTGATCAGAGTCATCCTTGTACTCTAACAGATTCTTGTACTCTCCCATCTCTATGTTTTGAAATTTGAATAACTACAAATCGAACCCATCCTGAAGAAGATCCTTGTGAGTCTTCATGTGCAAGGCAAATCTTACTCGCACCATTTCTTGCCTTACTTTCTCTTTTTCCTTTTTTTCCATTTCATAAATTGTCATCAACTTCTTGTTGGTTGAATTTGGAGACACTTGGATTTGTATTCAGTCAGACTTTGGCACGATTGTAATGAAACCCCTGTGCCAATTGTGCACACAATTGGCTTGCACTAGCCATGACCACCCCAATAAGATAGAGAAGGTGGTTTCCAAAGTCCTGGGTCTGACTGTCACGTAATCGACACTAAACTCCAATCCTCCAACGACTATGCTTACATTCTTCGAAAGACCAGCCGGTTTCACTTGCATCTAATCTGCCATCCTGAGGAACATTGGAGTCTCTTCCATGTGGGTTAGGCCGAGAGCCTTCATCATGTACTCAATCCTTAGATTGAAAGCCACCCCACTATCCAATTGAGCACCTCGGATTGCATATCCCTTAATCTCAATTGTCACAGCAAGAGCATTCGAATCGATTTGGGTTGTGATACTTTGAATGATACCCTGAATGTCCTTCTCTCATTTTTTCTTCTCTTGCGATTTCCAGGGCTTTTTTATATATTCGTTGTAAAAATGCTTCCTATATGCAGGTGCCGATGTCCAAAGTAACTTTTGTTTTAGCTAGCAATTTGGCAATGTCAATTTCCTCTATGCTTTGCCTTTCCTTAGGACCTTTTGGAGCCTTTAATCTCTCAAGGGAGGGAGTTGTGCCTAGCACAAACGTCTTAGTTACGGGTGGAAGGATCTTGATTTCATCCCCGTCCTCAAATTCTTGTTGTCCAACAAGTCCTCTCACTTGGTTTTCCACTTCCCCATGCTCGAGCACCTTTTCTTTGCCGACATTTTCACTTTTATCTTCTATATTCTTTTTCACATATTCTTGCGTCCCTATGACCACTGTCACAATAGGGACTTTTTGTGCATCCTTGCCTTGGTCAGCATCCACAAAGTGCATGGATGAACTAGATCCTTCCTAGGGGATTCGGTATCCTATACACCACTCCAATTATAGGAACTTGTTGTTGTGCTCTAGGAGTAGGATGTGCTTGGGTCTCCACATAGTTCGAGGACTCCATTGGCCCCTTTCCCTTGCCCGTGTCAACTCTCTTTTTTGGACAATCTTCATCGAATTGGCCCTCTCCATTGTAGTGCCTACACATCAGAGTGTAGTCAACTAGTTTCTTTTCATTTGGGCATCTAGATTGAGTGCCTCCAAAGTCGTGGCATCTCCAACACTAGATCAAAATAGCCCTCCTCTGATCATGTGTTGCTCCTCTCAGATATCCGTCTCCTTGACCTTAAGCACCATGCCCATAAGCATGTTTGTTTTCCCAACAAGGCATGCGTGGGACACCCTAAGCAAGCAATCATGTGTAAGTATGCTCTCCTACATTTCTTGATTGCATGGTTTGTGTTATAACTTATGGAATATGTTGAACAATGCATTGTTGGAGTGTGACTAGTAGAATTGTAAAAATCCTTATCGAGTTTGGACAATTCTTACTCCTCACCCAAGTTTTCTTCTATGTCAATACACATTCTCAAACATTGATCTAATGTGTTTGGCTCCTTGAGATATACATATGATCTCAGTTTCCCACTTAGAACTACATCTAAAAACAAGGAAACTTCTTTTGCTTGTGTAGGCAATTCAGGTGTGGGGCATCTTTTCACATATTTTTTAAATCTCTTTCAAGCTAGCCAAACTGTTTCTTGGGGTGTCTGCTTGAAGTTGTGGATCAAGGATGATGTGTTATGCCTGATGCCACTCTTGAAAAATTCTACGATGAATGCTTCTAGCAGTTGAACTATATTTTGATAATTGCGACTATTCAAGGGTTGAAACCAAGCTAAGGCAGTGCCCTTGAGGGTCAAACCAAATGCCTCGAATAGGGAAAACAAGTCCTCAACCTCTTTTGCTCTTAGCACTTGTTTGAACTCGACCACATGATCATAAGGATCTCCTGACCCATCAAAGTAGTTTTTCATTGTCTTGACCACTTGAGAGGGTCTAAGGGCTCTTGGGTACTCTTGAGGTCTAGGCAATGGAAAATCATGATCATCTCTTTCATGCCTATGTGCCCTATATGTCTCTCTTTCAAGTCTTTCATTTTGAAATCTTGATCTATCTCTACCCACCGTGTGTGCAAAGATTACCTCAAGTCTCTCTCTAGCTCTTTCCCTTTGGGTTTCATGAGTCTTGGATGATCCTACACCTTGGAGGCCATGTGAAACATTAGATCTCGATGGAGGGAAAATCAATTCCCCCTGCCAAGTGTATACATGACTATCCTTCTCTGCTACCAAGAACATTCTCTCTGATGTGTTATTCAGATAGAAAACTTTACCTAGTGTCTCAAGATCTTTGAACTCGTAGATGATGACTCCATTTATTTTGCTAAGTTGATCTAGCTTGTATCTCCAAAAAGCTTCCTCTGTTTCTCTGTTCAAAAATATTTCTATGCTTTTGTTGTCTTGGGGAACCCATTCTGGCATTATCACTCTAGTTAATACAGATTTACCTCGAGGAGTCTTGGGTTCTCTTCCTAAGTCTCCTTGCTCTAGGTCTCCTATCTCGTTCTCGAAAATGATATTTCCAAACTCAATTGTCTTGTCTGGTAAGTTGCTAACCACATACATGGTTCCTTGCTTATCAATGTAAGAATCATCTTCGAATTTAACCACTGGGTGTTCAAGTCCAAAGGGTTGATCGGAATTTTTGAGTTGGACAACTAATCGCCTCAGACCATCCTCATAAATGTGTGCACCTAATCAGTTGTTCCTAATATACTCCAATTCTGTCTTATAGGGACCTTCTAGTGTTTGTAGATAGGCAGTGCCTGAGTTACTTGTAGGTCTTTCCACGTTAAAGGACATTTCTGAACCACTTGTGTCCAAACTTAGCACGTAGGGACAACCATTGAGACCACGACCTAGCTGTATGGTTGACACTAACTTTAGACGATCTGATGCTTTGTCTATCCTGGCCTAGGTGTCTACCTGACCTAAGCTTTGTCTTATAGTCCCAATTTTTTCCCAAGTACAATCGTGTTGCAATGTTCTTTTGAATTAGTTACTTGTTCTTTTATAGGTTTCTCTTGTATAATGTTAGCTTGAACTTGAGAAAGTAGGGTTTTCTTGGACTTATGGCGTGCTTATTGTCACCCTAATTAATCAATATCACTAGTTGTATTTAGCCTAAGCTAAGAATTGACTGAGGGGGTTAAGAATTATTCCAACCTCAATTCGCTTCTCCCTTGATCACACTTGAATGCTCCGGATACACGTTGCCAAACTTGCAACAAACTTGCCACCTTGCTTTGACTCCCTTGAATGGCTCTCAATAGATCTGCAAATGTCCCAAGGTTAGATCAAGCTTTAGACTTAATATTTTTGATAGACCATTTGCATTCAAGTATCTCCAAGACCTACTTTTCCCCCTTGTAGTTTTGAAAAGATTTCTAGAGCTCCCTTAATTCCTTCTCCCACTTGAGGGTCAACGAGCTTTCCAACAAGCTCAAAATCACTCAAAACGGAGTTCGTATGAGAAATTTATGTCCAATTAGGCCTCTGGGGGTCAAAGTAGGCAAAGAGAACCTCTTAGAGAATTGCAATTTTTTGCAAATCAGGCAAAAGAATCGCAACTTTCTCAAAAACACCAAGCAGAGAATCGTGAATTTCTCAAATCTTTAAGTTCAGAAAATCACGATTTCTCAAAATCACAAAGTCTAGGAAATCGTGACTTTCTCAAAATCACTAAGTCTAGAAAATCGTGACTTTCTCAAACTCACCAAGCAGAGAATCGTGAATTTCTTAAGTTCCACTACATCAAGAGAATCGCGATTTCCTTGAAATTCTAAGTGCAAGGAATCGCGATTTTCTCAAATCCTCTCAATCGAGAGAATCGTGAATTTCTCAAATGCCAAGTCCAAAGAATCACAATTCTCAAATCCCACTTCCCATGCATTTAATGAGCCTTATTTTGTCGTTTTTTTCCAGGCACACTTGCCCCAATCCGGTTCGTTCATGAGAAAAATCCAACGGACTTCGTTTACCCACGAGATTCTACTCTCTCTCTTCATTTTTCCCACATCTTTCAAGTGATTTGATTGCTATATTTTGTCTTTTTTTGCCAGAGCAGATTGTTCAATTGCGTCCATCCATGAAGAACATTCAATGGCTTCAAATACCCATGAACCCAAGCACACTGAGAGCTCTATTTTGTAATTTTTTGACAGACACAATTGGTCAATCTCAAGCATTCATGAGGATTATCCAATGGCTCCTAATAGCCACGAATCCAACTTGGAAAGAAATCAAATCTGGCCTCTTGGAAATAGTATTTTTATTTGGTTCTTTTCTTCCTCAATACCACACAAGATTAATTTTAATCCCTAAAAATTAGAGATCCTTACAAGGCCCATCCAAGGTTCCCTTTTTTCCCTAATGCGAATCACGATTTTCTCAAACTCCAAAATGCAGAGAATCGCAAATTTCTCACTTTCAAAGAATCCCAATTTTCTCAAAAAAAAAATAGGCAAGAAAAAAAATTGAATTTTCTAGAGAATCACGATTTTCTGAGAATGTCGTGATTTTCAAAGTTTTTAGGGGAGAATTTTGAATTTTTGCATCAAGCCCCAAATGTACAAAAAATCGTGAAAATCACGTGTTTTCACTCCCAAGCACTTCCTAGCTCTTTCTTGCACTCCCACGCATGAGAAATGAGGCGAAAATGCACTCAAAAATGAAAAAACTTTATGAAGATGAAGATGGATGAAGATGGTGATGATGAAGATGGAGAAGAAAAATTAGAAAATGAATAGAAAATGACTACTTTTTACCTTCCAATGTCACAAATCTATGATTTTACCATCACAACACTTGTCCTCGAGTAATGCTCCCTGGAAATGGTGCTAAAATGTGGTGTAGCTCAAGTGTGAGTACCACCTCCTTAACTTGACAACCTGCAGAGATGTGAGGGGGATATAAAGATCGTAAGCAATTGTGGTGAGCAAATGTGAGTGATATGTTGGTGCAAGTCAACCACCAATTGATGTTTTGGATGAAGGATTGAAGTCAAAGATTGAAGAAAATATTAACCTATGAAACTTGAAGATAGTGCACATTCAAGAAATGAAGACCTATATACATATGTACATTAAACTTGTAGTTAGCTCACATATACCTTTTGTAATGGTCATGAGCTTGTACATTTATGCCTATATATAGAAGTAGAAAGTCGGGGCAAGTATGAGAGAGCAAGAGATGAGAAGAATTAGAAGTTTTAATAGTCATTAGACACTTTAGAAGTGAGGAAGAACTCTCTCATCATTCACATGTAAAGTTTTCTGAATAGAAGAAAAAGTTACACCGGATATTTTGTTGTCTTCTCCTTCTATGTTTGATCATTTCAAGTATTCTTTTGTAGAAGTCTAATTCCATAGCTAATGCTTCTATGGTTAAGATTTGAGAGCCTAATTACAAACACGCTGAGAGAATTATGTATAGGAACATTTGTATGTGAAGAAGTGTTGAGTGTCTTTTGAAACAGGTGCAATCTCGATGGTCAAAGAATTGATTAGTTCTCACTGCACAATGTAAATTTTTGCACAAATGAGGAGTCAAAATCTAAGTTGGAAGATAAGCCAACTATGCCTAAAAGCATTTGCTTAAACGGGTTCTACTTTGGGAGAACTGTGTGTTAGAAGTTGTAGGTGTCAAAATCGACTCTACAAGCGGAGAGTTTCAGACATAGGTAGATTGTTTGGATCATTTATCAAGATCTACTGAATCTTTTGAGAAGTTGTAACTTGGATAAGGTGCACAATCTTTATGGGACACCTTATGCAAAGTTTTATAAAAAACTTTACACATTTGATTAGCCAATGAGTGAGTTTTGTGCAATAGACTTTCTGAGTAGTGACTCTCTTCACAGTTAGTTCAAAATTTTGATAATTTGGTATTAATCCTCCAAATTGTTAAAGTTTTTGAGTTATTCTTGATATAGAAGTGGTATAACATCAAGGATATCTTGTTCTTTTGGAAAAGCACTCTCCATCAATGGTATCAGAGCAGGAATCATCGAAATAGAAGAAAGGAGGACCCCGACTGCTACAGTCATACAGAAATCAACACTTGAAGGTTCAAAAGGTGAAAGTTTAAAGAGAAAGCTTTAGAAGGAGGTCTGAATCTATCAAGAAGATCAAAATGTAAGACAGAGGAAGAGAATATTGGCAGTATAGAAGCACACTTCACGAGTCTCTTGGGTGGTGTGTGTCCCCTCTGCCCCCATAGGCGGGATTGCATGGCCACCATCTCTCAGACTTCCCTACATAGAATCCCATGCAACTTGAGTGCTCTGCTTGATGCCACCATTTCTGAACAAGAGATCCTTGAAGTTATTGATTCGCTTCCGAACGGCAAGAGCCCGGGGCCTAATGGGCTCACTAATGAGTTCTTTAAATCATTCAAATATGTGGTGGCCACCCCGTTGCATCTTGTTTGGCTTGAGGCACTCAATTTTGGTGTCCTTCCCGCTTGTCTCAACAATGGCATCATCAAACTTATTCATAAAAAAGGGGAGAGGAACAGAACTGAGAACTCGAGACCTATCACAATGCTTCAAACCTGATATAAGATTCGTGCTAAAGTCATTGCCAACACGATATCATGCCATTTAGACGAGTGGCTTAGCAAAGACCAAAAAGGCTTCATTTAGGGAAGGTCAATATTGGAAGCCATCATTGATATCTGGGAAGGTCTAGACTTCACTAAAGAATCTAATCAGGACATTGTCTTCCTCAAGATTGACTTTGACAAAGCCTACGATAGATTGAAATGGGACTATATTTTACATTCGCTAGAAGACCTTCGGTGTAGTCAGAGATTCCTCAGGATGATCTCCACTCTCCTTGGTAATGCTTCGACCAAAGTCAATGTCAATGGGAAATTTTCAAAGGCAATCAAACTGAAACGATCCATCAAGCAAGGTTGCCCATTGGCCCTACTGCTCTTCGCCATCGCCACAAAAGGAATTAGCCAACTTGTGGAGCGAAAAATGGAGCTTGGTCACATAAGAGGCATCACTTTTCCACATAACTATGGGCAAATGGTAATGAGGCTATTTGCAGACAACACAAATGCCTTCGTTCACAATGACGATATCAGCTTGGATTCGGTTTAGTGGTGCCTGGACACTTTTTGTGAGGCCTCTGGGTCCAGAATTAACCATTCCAAGACGATGTTCAAGGCTATCAAAGGGAATCAACCCAATCTCCTCACTGTGCAAGGATGCCAAAGCATTCAATCGGGTCAGCTCGTTCACATTCTTGGTATCCCCATGGGATTGGGTGTTACTCTGGAACAAAGGTGGGCTTGGGTCCTAGCCAGACTTAATAACAAACTTAACTATTGGAGGGGTTTGCAAATTAATCTTGCTGGCTGGGCCATGGTGATCAACATGTTCCTCATATCCTCCATCATATACTTTCTCTCTTGTTGGAGACCGAAGGATCAAGAAGTAATGAAATTGGAAAGTACTTTTAGGAACTTTCTTTGGACTGGGGACCATAACATGAGGGGAGTGCCTAAAATTAAATGATCCATATGCACTATCCGAAAGGAGAGTGGAGGTCCGAGTATTATGGACATTGGGAGCATGGCCAATAAACTTGCAGCAAAGTGGATGATTAAGGCCTCGTGCAACAGAGATTCCTCTTGGGTCACATTAATTTTCAGAAACATGAACGTGATTTCTACAGTGAGCTACCCTGGATGGAAAAACCTTGACATCCTCACCCTCTTATTCTCTTCGATTCCAGTCTCACCCAAAGGATCGATCCTGGTAAGATCCTTGTGGTCGAGTTGGAACAAATTCAAACCTCACATCAGAATCAATGAAGATTGGAAGTGGGCTGTAGGTATAAGACAAAATGACAAAATCTTAAGTGCCAAGAGAATCTGGAATAAGGGATTCAAACAATGGAAGCACCTCTGGAAATAAGACACGAAAAGATGGGTGGACTTTGAGGACTTGACCCTAGTGCTACGGTCCCGTATGAGGAATGGAATGTTCTATTGAGTAGACGCCATGCTTGGGACCGCTCTAAAATCCGACTACTTATGGGACAAGATGCTCCGGACCTAATGGGCCTTAAATGGTATAATGGTAATCATCTCTCCAAGCTTCCATATGTCGAAGCTCGCAATGACATTCACATTAGTCTCAACATGAAAGGGTGTCTCAACTGGACGCGACTGCATTGGGATATGAAATTTATGTCTATCTGGAACCCTCTCATTGACAACATTGAAAGCGACTACATTGGGATATGAAATCTAAATTTATTTCTATCTCGAACCCTCTCATTGAAAACGACTACGTTGGCTCTCATTGAAAACAAAAAGTTAGTCCTCCTTTGGGAAATTTTAGGCCGTTGAATATGGACCAATGCAAAAGCTAACAAGATATGTAGTGTTCCGCCCTGGTGCAAGCGATGTTGCCATAACAAAGAGGATATTGGCCACCTATTCTTTATTTGCCCTAAATCCCATCGGTTATGAAGGGTCCTTGGTTGTTCTCTGGGACTCCACGAACAAATCAATTGGAGGCAATCCCTTATTGGTGAAGTGATTGGTTGCTCTCTGAAATTGCGGAATGCGTTCAGGGGAGAGATCCTTTGGAAGATTTGATGAGAAACATGCGCTCAAAACTTAGGCAATACCTCCAAGGAGTGGTCGATTGAGAAGTCCATATTCCTTCTCGGCAAAAGAATTGCCAACTGTAAGAAACCCCCCCCCCTTAAAACCAAATGGGCTCCGCACAATGGGGATGTGAGGTTTATCAACCTCCTCTATAACTTCATGTAAGCTTTGCATGGTCTTCCATGAAGGCTAGGAAAAAAAATTAAACTTCACAAACATATCAGAGGAAAGGTCCTATGGAAGATCTGGCAAGAAAGATGTGCTCACTACTTTGCTGACTCCCCCAAAGAAGTGGTTGATTGAGAATTCATTGTTCCTCCATGGCAAAAGGATCACTAATTGTAAGAAATCCCCCCCTTTTAGGCATCATCATGTGCTCCTTTTGATCAATGACAATCTTAAACCCATGTGGGCCCCACTTTCGAGTGATGAGAGGGTGATTTACCTTCTTAATAATGCCTCCTTAACCGTGTAAAAGCTCCCCCCGCTCTGTGGGATTCCGGAGATCCCATGGGCACTAGTCCCTTTCTTTCTTTTAATTAAATCATGTCCTGGAGAGTAGGCTAAGGCCGAACTTCTTTTATTTAAAAAAAAAAATTACAGATACTATTGTGAAGTAATGATCAATGTTGAGTTAAACAATTACAATAGAATTCAATTCTCAATCATACACACACATACGTTTACACATAAGCCAATATCCAAAATGTTTAGCATAGTCAAATTCATGTTTCACAGGATATCGGTCATAATCCTTTTGTTACATTGAAACAAATAAAAAAGATAAATCTTTTGCATTTTAACTTTTATATATATATATATATATATATATATATATATATATATATATATATATATATATATATATATATATATAGAGAGAGAGAGAGAGAGAGAGAGATACATAAATATATACATATACAAAACGCATAGATACATACATACATAGATACATACATACATAGATCATGCATACATACAAACATTATACATATACAAACACATACACACATATAAACACACACATGATATGTCTCTTTCTATCTTTTTAAAATGTGTATATGTATGTATGTACATACGTATTTATGCATGTATGTATGCTTGTATGTGTGTATATATATATGTGTGTGTGTTTGTGCATTGAAGTGGAAAACTAAAGCGAAGAGAAACGCTAAATAATTCGCATCATGTGCATCATAGGGCCAAGAGTCTTTTCAAAGGAATGTAAAAACATTCTTATCTGTGGGGAACAAAACAAAAATTTATTGGATACTGCGACGAAGAGATTTGATTTTATAATAAAAAATTTCTTGCATATAGACATGGAGGATTTATTTACCATACTACACAAGGAAAGCTTTTAGACAGGAACTAATACTTCTGTTTACACTCAAGATCGGGGAGAACCTAGAGTGACTTGGAGTCAAGTCTATACTATGGTTTTAGAGGGTTTTTTGCACTATAAGTATTAATGGGATTGTATGTAAAAGCCACCGTGGTCAAGATTCTTTATCACTTGAAAATTTAATCTTATCATTGAATCCTATTCTAGAATTTATTAAGAAACTAAACATAAAAATAGATTTAGGTAATTACTTTACATAATGTTAATATCTAGGGACATGAGGATTGGAAGGATAAGTGTAAATGGGAGATGATAGATACATCTTTTAGGAGTTATGGAACGGTTAAAGAAATGGCCAAGTTTATTTCCATTGATACCATAGGTAGGACTCCAAAATTGGCTAGGATTTCGAAGATAATCTATATCACTTCTACGTTCTATTTTCAAAAATTATACTATCCAAGATAGGATATATAGTACTCGTTTTTTAATAGATACTTTCTAGAAGTTGGATATTAAGCTTCAGATTTTCTTTTTTTCGTTAACATCCAAAGGTGAATAGGAAACCTAAATGCGTTAACCAAATTCTATAGAAATTGCATATTGGTAAAACTTCTTGCATCTACAAAAGTTTCCATATCATGGTGTCAATATTCTTGCCACATGATATAGTCAATTTATGCTTATGTAGTGACGCTTCAACCAAGAATTCCTTATGTACTAGGATTTTGGCATCAAAAGTTGCAAGCTATAAAGCACTCGTTGAAGGATATGGACTAATATTCTTAGACTTGCAAAAGAAAACAACAGGATACCTCATGATAGACCTAGAGTCTTCGCTGACCCTTAAAGAAGCAGTTCAACTTTGAGATAGGATATAATGACTATCTTAGAGTTCAATCTAGACCTAAAACTATGAAGTTGGGACCTTGTGCTAAATAATCTCCTCTATAAATGTTTCCTTACACAATACTGAATAGAGAAGGAGATTATCTGAATCTACTCCAATCGTTTGTGGTTAGTGAGAACCATCTAGTCTTTTGGATCTAGGTGTATCTTAAAATCTCAATATGAAGTTCTATGTATTTTTTCTCTTTCACATTAACCAAAGATACGGAAGTCATTTATATAATGAGCATCTTATGAAGTCGAGATACTTCAAGAGGATATCGGTATATGGCAGAGGGGGGAACATCATTCAGAGATGTTTCCCAATTTTCAGTTATCTTCCCAAGACTCGTTTTAAGGGCAATGGTATGGCAAATCATCCTATGAAAATGACCATGTACATAGATTACATGGGGTTCAATGGAAATTCATAACATACCCTACCTACCTATTTTACTAAGAACGTCCAACACGATTTTTGAGGACAAAAAAGGAACGAATTGGAAGGAGATGTTCTTGCAAAACCTCTCTTGTGATTCAGTTAAAAAAGGGCATCCATATGAGTTCGATGTAGTACTCATATGAGTTGCGGTTGAGGAGGCTAGTCTCATATGTCTATATATTTCCAGAGAGAGAGAGATATTGGGATGGCTTGCACATAGTAGGGAGGAAGGAATCAATGCACCTTTGTACGGCATGGGGGAGGTTCAAATATTCATCATCAAAACGAGGAAACCATGAGGCACTGCAAGATGTGAGAAAGGATTGATTCATAATAACATAAGGTTGATGCCTCCAATTGTAAGTGTCCTAATCATGTATTAAGTCTTGCGTGCAACGTCATTGAAGATAGTAAAGTTTTCAAAAACTAGGGCATATCCATGGGGTTAAAATTCAGTAGAATATATGTAATGGAATTCATTAGTCAACAAGTTTAGCGCAGTGGCTCTAGGATTGGATGGGGGGGGGGGGGGGGGGTTCAATCCCAATGCCAATGTGTTTGTGGACATCTCTCTACCTGACAGATATGATGAAAAACACATGGCTTAGGGCCTATGGAATTTGGATTTTGGGCATAAGGTATTGCTCATTTGGGGCTAGGTGGACTTCACTTTCCACTCTCATCATGCTTGTGTAAACAAAATTTTGTGTTGGGCTTTAGGGTCATCGTTTCCAACGCTCTACCTTAGTGGTCCTTTAGGCTCACTAAGCCTACCTTCATTTGTACTTTCAATTCAGTCAAGCTAATTCAACAAGATTAGGCCTCACAAAAAACTTCCTTGAAAATACAATACACTTAAGATTATTAGATAGCGTCCTATGCAAGCCAAGTCATTACATTGTGCTTAGCATCATATATATATATATATATATATATATATATATATATATATATATATATATATATATATATATATATATATATATATATATATTGTTGGATGCTTGCCCAAACATAGAGTCAATTTCTTTGATTCCTTTGATAAAAAACCAAATAGAATGATTTAGTCTAATCCCTACTACCCACTTTCAATCTTTATTATCCTTAATGTATGGTTTCATCTTGTTCCAAATCTTCCACAAGGAGCAGATTAATTGCAAACCTTTGGGAGTCAGTTGGAAAGGAGCAAAGAACAAACTGAGAAGATCATGTCTCTTCCACCTAGGAAGCCCCACCAACATAAGAGAATATCTGTTATTGAGAATCAATGTTTCCCATGAAGTCTCATAATTGCTCTACACTTTGATCATACACTTAGCCACCATGTTATTTGTCCTCTCCCCAATGTCTAGAATTCCCAATCCACCAAAATCTTTCTCGCTAGTGTAGATGGCCCATTTAATTTTGGAGACCCCCTCTTGTTGGGATGTCCCATCGAGAGCAATTTTTTGCACATTCTTTCTAGCTTTGCTAAATATTTGTCTTTAGGCCTCCAACATGCCAAAAAATAGATAGTTGATAAAAAAAGGAAGGTCTTGATCACCATGGCATGCCCTACCAATTTGAATCACATTCCCTTCTAGGAAGCAAGTTTATTATCAAGGTTTGTGAGAACCCAAATCCACATTTGACCCATGGAAACATCAAATCCCATCAAAATTCCAAGTAGACAAAAGATTTGGCCACTTAGGAAGTTGAGGACAACTTTGGTCAAGCAAAATTTATAGCAGGGGACCAAAAATAGACTTGAAAACAATCTTTGAGTGATTTACTCTAGAGCAGGAAGCAATGGAGAAAGTGTTTAGACATTGATAAAAGTTGGCGATAATATTGATCTCATTATACACAAAAGCATTAATGTCATCGACAAAGGGTCTCATTATCATCTAGTTTTGGCTTAGATCTGTGCAAGATGGGCATGTTGATTAATTGAGCTGCTAAGTCCATCAGATGCAATAGCAAAGAGAAAGGGTGCTAGTGGGTAGCCTTGTCTAATAAGGCACTTTAATATGATCATCAACAAGAGATTATCATTGGAACTAATCCAGGCCAAGGCATTTCCCATAAGCATAGAAATCATCTTGATTAATTTAGTGTCACAACCTAGATGTTTCAAGGATTGGAGAATGAAATCCCAAATGAGGTGATCATAAGCTTTGTCGAAATTGATTTTGATGAAGAGGACATCTTGAAAAGACTCCTTAGCAAATTCTAGGCCTTCCCACACATCCATAATGGCCTCAAGGATGGATCAACCCTCTATGAACCCTATTTGATCCTCATTGATCCATGAGCTAAGATGGAGAGAAATATCATTAGCAAGGACCTTTGCTAAGATCTTATCGTCAGTGAAGCATAGAGATAGGTTGCCACTTTTCAATATCATTTTCTATCTTTTTTGTGAATCTGCTTATCAATAGCTTCAAGACTTTCTATGTCACCAAGGGGGCATTAGGTAGATGCACCATATTTTTCAACATTCTTTTGGTTCTAATTCTTCAGATAGTGGCCATGTAATCACATCTTTAAGAAGAGATTGGATCTCACACCCCTAGGATTTGAGTGAAATGGTTAGCAATTAGCTCTATATTCTCTTCATCGATAGTGCATCCCATCCCGTGGTTCTCAATCATGTACGGGATCTCTTCTTTGTGTTGCTTTTTCTTCAGAGTGTACACCTTTCTTTATTTGGTTTATCAATCCTTAAAAACTCTCTCAATAATCCTTTGTTATACTCTCTCAATAATAGCCATCAATTGTTTACGCGCCTTTAATAGGTATTTGAAAAATATTTTTAATCCCGAGTCCATTGTTCACCATTCACTAGCATTGTTAGATGGTTACCTCCTCTATGAGCTCTACCTTCTTACTCCACTATAACATACTAAACTAATCTTCCCCTATTTAAGGCAAAATATTATTCCCCTTATTATAGGGATTCTTCACTTAATAGATCGGCCTAGTTTTTCATGACAAAATTGACACTTGTTGGCTATTAAATCATGCCTAAAATTATTTCTTCATTGCATTTATTGTCTATAGAATTCTTTTCTCATTCATTTGGTAATTCCCTTATGCATTAATGAGCTAGTGAGCTACACGTTCACATAGGCAATAAGAAATTACATCTTTTCTTTGACAACATTTGAGCTAATACATGTCCTTTACCTTATGTTTCTTGGTGCATCGATTTTTGCATACGAATGTTTGAATTCCATTCAAGAACCCTCAGCAGGGGTGTTTAAATCAGTCTCTATTTCAATTCTCTAGGGGCTTTATCACACTCATCTATTTAAGTTTGTGACTACGATGCATAAATACCTCATAACAAAGGTTGATGACAAATGGGAAGCCTTCACCACATCTATAGACCTTTACATAAGAGATGCAAGTTACTAACTTCAACACACTCATGGGACAATTGTTCACACATGAAGCAAAGCTTATGAAAAATGAAGACAAGCAAAAACGTAATCAATCCTTTGCTCTCTATACAGATACAAATACAAGCAAGGATAACAAAGGCAAGGGTAAGAAGTTTGATGATAAAGGAAGTATCTCTTACGCCAACTTTGTAGGTAGAGTTAGAGGCTAGAAAGAAGAAGAGATTGCCATAAAGACTTGCTCTTCTTCACATTTCTTGGATTGGGTGTTTCCAAGATATCTTTGATCTTGTCTTCTTCTATAGAGATTTTTTTGGATAATATGCTCCAAAAGTTTATCTTGACGCACCATGAACACAGTCTTATCTGTATTTAAGTAAAATCGAGATTCTCAATTTTTTCCTGTAGTTTTGTGTTCTATGTTTGTGATTTCTTAAATGTATTAATTACACTAAATTCTAGCCTTTCTTCCTCAAACGCGAGAACCATGTCATATTTTAATGGCTACAAGACCAAGAGGGACTACTCTCTTTGGGATATATAAATGGTTTACCTTATGACTTCCATCTTGTAGGAAAAAAAAACTTAGTATTGAATTTTCATATCCTTGATGACTTCCGGATGGATATTTCTCTTTTAAGACGAATTCCTTGAACAATTCTTTTGTGACGAACGATTCTACGTTTTCCTGAAGGAAGAAGAAAAACCTCGATATTTAATCACACAGATGGTTTAAAAGGTTCTAGTCGCTAGCTCAAGAAGTTCCATTTTTTACTAGAAGTTGTAAAGAATAATTTCAAAGTAGAATATATCTAATGTAGGAAAACTATTCCTATTTTGACACGATACAAATTATGTATTTGTCCAAATGTTCTATTTTCATATACACAATGAGTAAAAAAAGATGTCTTAACATGAGTAAAATTAGAAGGAACCACAATAGGTTGTGGGATGTGAAATGAAACATAAACCAATGAAAATATAAGTTTATTTTCTCAAATCCATAAAACACAATATATTGCACCCACTTTCGTCAAGGGCCGGTGATAACAAAGAGAGCATACAAACCTAAGATAGGGGACGGCAAATGTAGAAGGTGTTGCATTCAAAAAGGATGTCCAACATGTGTTTATTAGATGCAAAAAAGTCTAAAGCTTTGATAGATATTCTTTGTAATCTCTATAAAACCATATTTACTTTCATGGAAGTTCTCCTTGGGAATCGTTATGGAATTGATATTTGCCTGTGAAATGTGTAGAGAGCTTCTAATCTCTACTACTACTACTACTTGTGTCAAAGATACCATTGTATATTTATTTACATTTGTAAATACTGCACGTTTCAATTGATGTACAGTCTCAATTGTATTTCCATTGATGCTCTCCAATGTATGAAAGAGGCCCCGATTTGTGATCTGAATAGTATTCAAAAGTCTTTAAAGGCCCCCAAGTGGAAATATACATTTGTGTGTTCCCACGAGAGACACTAGAGACTTCAAATAGTCAGACACTTGAAATATGTTTTGCTTGTAATGAATAGCACTTTTTATGCGTAAAAAGATCTTTCTTCCGCTCTTGAGGCTTGGTAGTTTTTTAAATCAATTAATTTATAGCGTTTCTCTCGTTTAACACCCCCCCCCCCAAAAAAAAACGAACATCTAGGAAAGCTTTCATGAATGAAAATACTCGAAATTATATCTTCCTTTTTCTTCGCAAAATAAGCTTTAAAATTTAAGAAGGAAAAATTACAAAAGGATTAAGAAGAATTACAAAGCAAGTTGGAAACCTTGTCGATTTGAGATTGGTCCAAATATTTTACTCGATTTGAGATTGGTCCAAATCTACCCATGAAGAATCAACTACATTTACACCACTGTCTTATTTTCAATAAGGGGGTGCCATAAATCCTTCAACTTGAATTCCCATTTGATCCATGACCAATTCACACTCCATTTCTTGCTAAGAGAGTGATGAAATTCTGGGTTTCTTTTGATTCTTGAGATATCCTCCATCATGTTGTCACATATCCCGCTAGACTCACCAACCGGGGGGGAGGGTCATATCCCAACAAGAGGCGGCACAAAGAAATGTCCATGCATTGATTTTGTGCCTTAAGAGGCAACAATCTTCAAAGTAAACCTTGCAACCTGGGTCAATGTCCTCAAACCTCAGCCCATTACTTCTATTTTGGTGCCAAAGGTGCTTCGGCAAACAAAATCCTTAACTCCAGAGCCTCTTCACCGTTTGGAGGTTCTCAGACTCCACACTTGGGATACTCATGATAAGGAAACAAATAGATTCATTTTTTCTAATCCCAACGACCCACCTTCAACATGATTTATGGTGTAGAATAGTCCATCTGGTTCCATCCCTTCCATAGGGAGCACAAAAGTTCAGGATGCTTGTGGACAATCGGAGATGGAGAGAACAAGAGGGTAATTAGATCGAGTCCTTTCCATCTCGATAAGGGAAAGATTGCTACTACTTTGAAAATTCAACTTGTTTCTAGAAGATTTGTTGTTATTCCAAGATTTGGTAATCCATTTGGCCACCATTTTATTGGCCATAGCTACCACGCCTAGAATGCTTTGACCCCCCATCTCCTTCGGGTTGGATCAAATTTTCCATTTAATCTCTAGAGCACCCCTTCTCTTGGGGCCCTCCATCCAAAGGAAGTTTCTATAGGTCCTTTCCAACTTCAACATCTCTTTTTTGCTCGGCCTCCAACACACCATGAAGTAGATGATGGAGGAAATAAAGGAAGTGTTGATCACCATGCCTTCCTAGCCACATTAAGTTGCATACCCTTCCAATACTATAGGTTGGTGTGCAATATGGAAAGAACCCAATTCCATCTTTGAGCCATTGAAATACTAAATCCAAGTCCGATGCCGAACAACCTAAAGACTTGCTCAATAGTAAGCTCATCACATCCTTGGGTCCGAAGAAATTTCAAGGAAGGCTCATGAAGGGACCTATTTGAACTCTTCGAGTGGTGGATTCTATATCTTAAGGACTCATAAAACATATCAAGGCAATTTCAAAAAAGAGAGTCACAATCTGTGTCATTTTGCAGAAACGCATTAATGCCATTAGCGATGAGTGTCATTAGCGAAAAGTCTAAAGATCATGGGATATTGGTTGTGGGAGAGGGAGAGACCATGATTTTTTTTTTAATAAAAGGAAGTTTGGCATTGGCCTACTCTCTCGGACTTTAATTAAAGAAAAGAAGAAATGTTACAAGTGAATGGGACTACTGCCCATGGGACCCCCCGAATCCCACAAGGTAGGGGATGAGTTCTGCAAGCTAGAGAGCATTACAAATGAGGCGGATAAATCTAACATCTCCCTCATGCGGGACCCATTTGGGTTTCAACTTGTTATTCTCAAGGAGGTAGATATAGTGATTCCTAAACCGTGGGAATCTCTTATCACGCAAGATTCTTTTACCTAGAAGAAACAAGGATTTCTCAATCGACCATTCCTTCGAAGTTTGGCCAAAATTGACAGCACATCGCTCGCTCCAAATCTTCCAAAGTGTCTCACCCCTGATGGCATTCCACAGCCTTGAAGAGAAGCCGATAGCTTCACCCAACAATGCCTGTTGCCAGTTGATTTGGCTTGTGAGTCTCAATACCCGTGTCATGTGCTGCGAGATAACACGGGACTTGAGGCAATCGAAGAAAATGTGAACCAAATCTTCAACGCATCGATGGCAACGCTTGCACCATGGTGGCACACCACAAATTTTGTTAGCCCTTGCATTGTACCAGATACCCTTATGCAAAATTTGCCACATGAGAACGGACTTTTTTCTTAGATGTCCACGACAGGCACTATTTCTTGTTAAGGGTGTGATGAACATCTAAGTTCACTTTGAAGTTGGGAATACTGGATAGTTTCTTACCATTGAGCCCTCTAGGCAAGGAAGATCATGCCCGCAGAGAAGGCGGGTAAACGAGCGGTCCCACGCGAGAGACCATGATTGTATCCCGACCAAACTTGATTATTAATGAGGCAGTTCAGTGCATCAATGACGATTCAGATACATAATTTTTTCTTGTATTCAGATACATAATTTTTAATTGCAATCAAGAATGAAATGACATGTTTAATGAGAGGACGAATTGCCACAGAACGGGTAAGTTACATGTGCCAAAGATGGGGTGACAGCAACTGCTCTTTACTATAGGATAGTAGGGTGTTAACATTCAGTCTACAGCAAAGAAAATATATTTATAATACTAAGTTTTCATGGGGATAGAAACTTAAAAGTCTTTGGAACATAGAATATTTTGACCTTCAGTACTTCGTTCCATCATTCTTCCGGTTGTGTTCGACCGAAAATGCGGACCGCACACTGCACACTATTGTTATTCCCTTTTCGACGGATCTACAGACTTGCTCAGCAGCTCGCGGAGGTACTGAAGCCCTGCCTGCTGCTGGTAAGGGAAATCGAATTTCGACACTACCAGACGAAACGCTGGATCAAAGTCTGAGAGATAACCACGCATGAAGTAGATCAAGCTCATGGTATGTGACGAGCGACGTGCCGAATTAGAGCAGAAGGTAGTTTCTGCTGGTAAGATTCATCATGATTTACTTCAAAACAATCGAAAATCATCAGATTCAGACCGAAAATTTTGATGACACAAAAAAAGATAATACTTTACACACATTTTCTTGTCCTCTTGTAGGAAAATGAGCGGGGACGCACAAAAGGTTGAGCAGGTATCATTTCGTAGCGGATTTCTGTGTATACCTCTTAGTTCTTTCTTTATCTTTGCTTGTGATGCTCGCTGCGTGAAGTTCATGTATGATGCTTAGAAAGGCGATCCCGTCAAAGCGATTCACGTTTTGTGAAGCATGTCACTGGGCATTTTGTTTCATTATTCACGGTTTTATGCGTATCTGTGGCTGTTGCAATTCGTCTAGTCGAACAATTCTTATCTTCATAAAAGACCTTGCGTGGTTCAGCTCTGCAAATCTGTAGGCCGTGATGACCACACATCCTCCTTCATTATTATGTATGGTTTTCTGCGTATGTATGATCTTGGAAAGTAGGCCGTGATGACCATTCAGCCTCCTTCATTATGGATAGTTTTCTGCGTATGTATGATCATTTCAAGATGTGGAATCGAAAAGGATCCACGATAACACCCTTTTTATTTCATCAGTTCCTATTTGTGCATGCCTCTCATGACTACGTAAGCGGTTCTCCACACCTCTAGGCTTTGAATACCATTCATTTACTTTCCTTTCTGCTTTTGTGTGAGAGCATTATCACAGGTAACGGAAAAAGAAGGAAAAGGATCGTGGCGCCACGCTTCATTCCATGTGGCCACTACCATTGCAACACCAGCTGCATATGCTCCTCTTCCATTCGCCCTTGCTTCCTTGGGTTGGCCTGCTGGTATGTGACCTTTTTATTTCTCATACAATATGCGAACTCTTACATACTGAGTCAGTTCTAAAGGGCGTTTACCGTTGTGTTGTAAGCCTAACTTGCAAGTTTTTCAATTCTGCAAGTTTAGGCCTTTCCATGCCCTTGAGACTGGATTTGCTCAATTTACGTTTCCTCTTTCAGTATTCTGTTTCGATTCTTATTTATTCTATACTGAAAAAATAAGTTTGTCTCTGCTTCCAAAATTGAAAGTATACACACATATGTTCTTCAACTCTCCGTTTCAAGCTTCACTGATACTCACTTCCACTTTTGGCTTTTCATCCCGTTAATTTCTTCCGAATCGAATAAAGCAAATGAAATAGAATCTACAGGCTAAAACGTGCACATTGTTATTGTAGTCCGTGTTAACTTTTAGATGAACTATGTTTTCATAATGCTCTCATCACGAGGAAAAAGAAGAAGAACTTCCGTTCTCCTCTCTTGCATCCTGTTTGCTTTTCTTGGGCGTGCTTTTCATTGGTTTGTGTTTTGCTTCGCATTTACTTTGGTTAATCAACAACAGACTTGATTTTACCAGTTTATGTGCATGGATTTTCTAGGTATGACCATGCTAGTGATTGGTACAATCGTAACATGGTACAGCAGTGTTTTGGTGGCCTCGCTTTGGAAATGGAATGGCAAGCGCATTGCGACCTATCGTGACCTTGCTGGAAGCATATTTGGTAATTGTCTTCGTCTGTCTGCAAACCAAAATAAAATCCATGGATGATTGCACTAGGAAAATCGTTCGTAATGACTTTTATTAGTTCCCTTGAACGCGTTGGCACATTTTGATCAATTTTCAGAGATTTTACTAAAGATATGTACTTCGCCAAAATTCAGGAATTAAAGGCAATTCGAATAGAAACTTCAAGTGATTATCAGTTGTCGGGGAACTGTGACGAACTTGTAAAAACACAGGACCCTTGTGGTGCAGTGGTAAAAAGGACCCTAGTGGTGTAGAGGTAAAAGTGTGGTGCAGTGGTAAAAAGGACCCTAGTGGTGTAGAGGTGAAAGCACACTGGTCTAGTGGTAAAAGCTCTGGACCCTGAACTGCGAGGCCCAAGTTCAAACTCAGTGTGTGGCCTGACGTATAGCCATTGTAAAGTCGGGAATAACAAGGATCCCAGGGTGTGTGTAGTGGGTTTCAATCTAGGTAGACGACTGAACTTCAGAAAAAGGAAAAACAAGTCATTAACAATTTCTAATATACTCTATCCTGAGGAGTTTGTAAAACCGTAGGCCATTTTGTCTTTGACTGCGCTATGTTGCTGTTTTGGGCAGTTGTCCCTCTTGCTTCGTAGCTCAGCAGAGCCGCAATGTGTAATCTGTGCACTGCAGTTTCATGAACACATACTTGTGGAGGGTTCTTGCGGTAGATCCCTTGCTGTTTGTGCTCCTATCGATCCAGTTATCGAAGATGCAAATCACGTAAATCTAGTTGATGTCATTTAGTATCTTGCTGTGAATTAAGCCAGTGTTTCCGATTCTTTTCGTTCTATTTCCTCCAACGTTTTCTTCATTTAGAATAGATACTTTTCTCTGCATATTTGAGCCTCTGCTTCCTAAAAAGAAAAAATCCTTTCATTAACAAGTCAGGGTATTCTAAAATCTAGTCCCCGATGCGTGCTTCTGCCCTTGAATTCCTGCAGAGAGAAGCTCTTGAAAATGCAGGTGAAATTTGATGTCCTCGAGAATGTGTAAAAATTCAGACGCTCATGATGATAGGGGAGAGGCGTAAAAGTTCCGCTTGTCGTCGTTTGATGATAAGCGCACGACGCGAGGTAGGTCACTCTAGCAATTTCTTCGTACAAATCACCCTTTTGTTGCCCTCGAAGATCAACTTATTCTTACTATTAGTTATTTAATCTGTGTCCTTTGCACCAAAGCTCCCGATGTTTGCAAAACATTTTCGTGAAGCCCATCTATTTTTCTGTTTTTCATTGTGTGAATAAAAATAATAGTTTTCTCAGCTAACTTTACCCTCGAAATTTTCTTCAACTTCGGAAGAAGCGTTGAACGTCTTATTGAGTGATTATTTACAAAGCAGTAGTTCCAGCTGATGGGCGTTAGTCGAATGATCAGAGGTTGTAACTTCGTCAGCCATCACATGTTACGTCATGTCAATGGAATCCTGTTTTGATGCCACTCAAAGTAGCTCAATACATTGAGGAAATGAGCCTTTCTCCGTTGGTTAGGTTAGGCATCCCAACCTCTTCATGTTCATGAAGGGTTTATTTGCCAACAATTTATATTCATTCTCATTCTCGTGAAAAGTTTCAATGTCTTCCGAGATCTTCATGTATGCTTCGGGAGATTTAGCGGTTAGATTTAACTCCTAATTTCCATCCCGTTCCATCCTGATCCATAGAATGTTTTGCAAGTATCTTATAATATACAGGCTTTGCAAAGTGTTTTTTACTCAAATATTTGAGAGATAGATAGATAGCATAAATATTTGAGAGATAGACAGACAGATAGATAGCATAAATAAAATCAACGAAGCTATTATGCATTAATGTATGTATGTATATATGTATATACGTATGTATCTCTCTATATATATGTGTGTCGTGTATATATATATATATATATATATATATATATATATATATATATATATATATATATATATATATATATATATACGTATATATATATATATATATACATACACACACATATAGATAGATACATACATATACACACACACGTAACTCTCTTAGCTGCATTTGAACTTCCTACAAACCTTTGCCCATACGAGGAGAAAAATTCAATACCTGATCCATGAAGAAAATATTCCACAAACCTCATCATCTAAATCAACCATGGCCCATGGGAATCTCACTTCATGATTATTATGGATCAATATCAACTTTCCTAAATTCTGTGGAGCGTCAGCTAAGGACCCTAACAATCATCTAATAGGATTCCTAGCACTGTGCAAAGCTCTACTCACATACTACTATAGTACGGCAGATAATCATCGCCATTTTTAGTGAGAAGATCCATGGAGTCGTCATCAATGGTGTATCTGAAATCAATCTCATGCCACAAGACACCATGTTGCAGCTAGAGCTCTCATCCTCCAAGGGTCAAAGTTCATGTTGTTCTTTGTGGTACTCCGACTCTCTTGCACATTAGGAAGCTTCTCGGTGCTCCTTAAGTGACCCTAGCTTCACCATGCCAAGGTTATCCATGGCAATATGGTTCATGACTCCATGTGGATACAAGAGAATGAGGTACTCAAAGAGGTGCAGATGGAGCTCGGGCTAGACCATACCATAGCACGGATGACTAAATCAACACGGGTGGAAGAATAAATATAACTAGATCTCCCATAGTCGAATGACATGGATCACAAAGACAAACTATTAGAATGGATGGGAGAAGGATCCCCCACCTTGTTACAATACCTCGTGTTATGAAAGGATTGATAGATGCAAAAGCAGCATACAACATATAAATAATAATCTAGGCAAGCCCATGAAGGATCATAGAAGAAGATTAAAACCCCTCTTTTGAGGAAATTATGAAGGAAATGAAGAATGGAGGAAGTTTTGCAAATAGAACCATCCTCAACCTTCAAATCGACTATGAGTGGAAGAGATATGCCAAGGGTGGGTACAAGAAAAAAAAGTACTAAAGATGTAAACGAGACCCCATGTAGTAGAGTTCGGGAAAAAAACATGTAACCTTAGAGAGGCTAGTAGTGAGGAACCATTGAACCCGATAAAGGAAGTCAATCTAGGAGGACCAAGAGAAGCCATGCCTATCCTACTAGGTGCACGATTGTGGTAGGAACCCATCTTGCTAGACAAGGTAATAGCTTTTATGCAAAGTTTTAAATACATTTTATCCCAGAGTTAATGAGGATCTAGTAGGCATCCCTATAGCCTTAGGACCACACCATTGCCCTTGTTTTGAATGCCAAATTGATAAGAGGAAAAATCTACAATCTCAACCCTAGGTACATAGAGGCAGTATGAAAGAAAATTGACAAAATGAAAGCAGTCAAAACTATAGTAACAATAGAGCACTCATAATGGTTGTCTTCAATGGTCATAGCACCAAAGAAACAATCTAAGAAGATCATAGTCCAAATAGATTTTAGAGATCTTAACAAGGTCATGGTCAGAGATGGATTCTACACACCATTTTGAGAAGCCCTATAGAATTTCTTGAACAGATATAGTGGATAGAATCATTTATATATCAATGAAGAAAATAGGCCAAAGACAAATTTTGTGACTTCTTCAAGTAGTTATACCTATATCAAGATGGCATTCAGACTTAGGAATGTTGCAACCACTTTCAACCACATAGTATTGATCATCTTCGTCCACCTCCTATTAGTTTTACTTAGAATCTTCATGGATGACTTCTCAACCTTTTCAAGAACTATTAAGGCTAGCCAGATTGAATGCTTTGACAAACATCTTGCTCAACTCTCCCACCTCTTCAGAAAATGTAGGGAAACACACCTAAAATGAAACCCAAATAAATATCATTTCCTAGTAATGCAAGGAATCTTATTAGGGCATGTAGTGCATGTCCAAGGTCTGGCTCGCAATTGTGAAAAGTCTATATCCATTCTCAAGATGCCTTGGCCCACCTCCAACAAGGTGTTGAGGATTTCTTAGGCCACACCCAATACCACATACATTTTATCAAGATGTATGTAGATATAGCAAAGCCACTTTCTAGAATCTATGGAAAAAATACAACCTTTCAATGGACTAAGGATGAAGAAAAAGCTTTCTTGGAATTAAAGATGCAACTAGTAAATCTCCAATCTTGATAGTACCGAACTAGAATATCCGTTTCCATATACACATGGTTGCAAGCATTAGAACAATTGGGGTTTTCCTTGCTCAACCAAACATGCTGCAAAATTAGATCACCTAATCCACTATGCTAGGTGGTTACTAGGTCAAGCTGAGTGGAACTATAGTAATATGGAGTGGGAGGACCTAGCCATAGTATATGCTCTACGAAATTTCATGCATTACCTATTAAGAGTAAAATTCATTGTGATCATTGATCATCACGCCTTCAAATATCTTATAAAAAATGCCCAAGTCATTGGAAGGATCTAGTGATGGCTCGTGCTATTCTAGGAATTTGATAACCTTGCCCTACACATAGGAGCCATAGTCTTCTTACCATCTCCATGAATGGAAACCCTTTGAGCATTGGGGATTAGAGTTCATAGGCCCAATTTAACCACTAGCATACCCTAGACATGAGAAATACTTGTTGATAGGCATGGACCACTCTACCAAGTGGGTTGTTGTATAGGCGATTCATGATTGCTCTACTTCCACAATGTGAAGAGGTGATGAATGAATTCTAGAGATGAGAGTTTCTTGGCAAAAACCTTTTCAACACTAGCACATGTAACATAGAAACACTTAGTACACTCCTAAATCTTCCAAAATATGTTTTGAGAACACCTACGTCCTTTAGAACATCATTCACAAACTTCTCTATCAGAAAAGAGAAGTTTGAAGAAAAAAAAGCTTGAGAAAAATCTACTTATGGATGAGAAGCTCTCAAAGATTTATTTAATGCTCACAACTTGGGACAATTTATCTAGAGCGATTTGCACACTTTAAATTAACGTTTTAAGCAAACCAAAGAAAGTATTTCGTGGATTTAGACTCACTATGCAATGAGAAACAAATCTAAGAATTTTAGGGCTTCATCCCAACTATTTAGGAGCCAGATGATACACAAACATACTCATACATAATTGCACATATCTTGAGCTGTATAGTTTCAATGTTGGTGAAACTTTCTATGTGTGCTCAAAATAGTAGTAGCTAAGTGATCCAAGTGTTATATTAGACATTGAGTACATAGACACTAAGAAATGACTATGAGAAGATAATAGAGTAGCACAAAGTACATATGATAAAAGGGACTTGTGGAGGACTTCTTTCACTTCAAGATAAAATGGACTTGTGGAGGATTTCTTTCACATCACGATAGTACAATATATGCTCAAGAAGGAAGCTATAATAAAATTTTTAAAGTGCTACTACCCCATGACTAGAAGAGTAATCTTTATATAGATTTTTTGATCTTGACGGTGGTTGGATCTATTACAGAATA
Organism: Ceratopteris richardii; assembly: GCA_020310875.1. Taxonomy (NCBI): domain Eukaryota; kingdom Viridiplantae; phylum Streptophyta; class Polypodiopsida; order Polypodiales; family Pteridaceae; genus Ceratopteris; species Ceratopteris richardii. The sequence continues at coordinate 89,509,348 of CM035410.1, forward strand.
GGTAGTCCTAATTCGTAGGATCAATAGTTTATCATCTCTTCATCTGAAATATTTACTCCAACATTGAGTAACTCATCTCTAAAATCTTTAAGTTTTAGAATATGTGTCTAAACTGATTCAACAACTTTCATCCTTGTGTTGGATAGTTGTCTCCTTAGATGAGCTTTCCTAGTGCGGTTCTTGCTCTGATAGAGATTCTCTAACTCCAACCAAGCCTAACGAGAGGTTCTGCATAACTTGATTTGGGGTATAATATGCCTCTTGAATCCCATAACAATATATGAAAGTGCTTGTGCATCCCTTGAATCCCATCTAGATTGCTCTTCTATAGGAAGTAATCTGATAGTAGTACCACTGACTCTTGATGATGAAGTGGTTATGTCTTCTACACTAACCTCCTATTGAGTAGAAATAGGAACAATGGTTCTTCTAGAAACTAAAGTAACATCTTCTCCAACTTGTCTTGGACTTGGACAAGTCCGATTGATATTTCCAACAAATCCATTATACAAATAGATTCATCATCATAAAACCCCGCATTGGATAGTTAGACATTCCTTCAACTTTGTCTTCATTCTCAAGTCTATAGTCACTCATGTTCTTAAGGGTGTATGTCAACTATGCTCTGATACCAAATGTTGGAAGTGGGTCAAAGTGCTACTTTCTTTTCCCGAACTCCATAAGTAACTCTCCCACCGTAAGCCTTCTTGAAATGTTCCATGCACTAACCTCAATCTGATATCGTTAGCTCACTCTGATACATTTTATGGACTTTGATTAGAACAACAAAACACTCACAATATAGTCCACCTTTTTATATAATGGATTTGATATGCATCATATCATCCAATAATATTTATTTTGCGAGCCTTCCTCTACAGATTATCAACGTAGTTCTCTCTTAAATTGCAATTTATAATTAAAGGTATGCGGGTTCATGCGCGTAAAAATTAATTGTATGACCCTTAAATATTCTCAGAATTTAGTATTTCTATGCAATTCTTTCTTTGGCATTTTCTTCCATACGCACGCACACGTATGTATATGCATACATCCCAACATATCCATATAAAAGCTTAAATATAATATATACGTACGTGCAAACACACACACACATATATATATATATATATATATATATATATATATATATATATACGTGTGCATATGTATACACATATATACATACGTACATACATATGTGACTACGTATTTATCTACGTGTGAACACAGACACACATGCAGAGAGAGAGACGCGCGTACGTACATACGTATACATATAATATATAAATACGAACATACTTATATACGTACATAGATATTCGTACATGTATATATGCATATCCATATGCGCACACGCACACACAAAAGTCATATGCAAAATTTTATGCATTTTTTGTACAGATCCTGGATTTTATTTGTTAATAGATATGTATGAGAGGCCCTTCCAAATGTAAGCATCATGAATTATTTTAAGTTGTTAAATTACATAAGTTATACCATAGTTCTTAAATTAGATCATTTATGCAGATCATTAGATTTGAAATCATGGCTTTCATAGTGTCTGGATCGTTTTACTAATGTCAATCGTGAATTTGTTCAGGTAGAAGTGGATATTGGGCCGTGTTATTCTTTCAACAGTTTGCTGCATTAGGGAATAATATTACAATTCAGATAGCTGCTGGTGCAAGTATGAAGGTAGGTGTAATTCACATAATTTTGAATATGACTCTTTTGCAGTGTAGTTCTATTTTTAGAAAAGCATAGAAAATAATACTCTTCACGTTCTATAATGAACTAAATTTTCATTACTAAGGCACCTCTAAACAGACTCTCAAGAAAATCGTCAGGTAATGATATGAGTTTTCTCTCACAAAAGACCAAACTAATATAAAACACTAGACTTATCTAAAATCTAAGAGCTGGATTTTTTTTTGGTTTTGTAGTTTTCACATGAATTCATAGCTATATTCAAATAAAATAAATACACATTTTTTTGGAGAATGCAATGTTGTTATGTGTCTCATGAACGTGTATGCATGTATACATGTATGAAACAAGCATGTTTATAGAAAAGCGTATTGTATATGCATATGCATGCATGCCTGTGTACGTATGTATATGTATCCAAATGTGGATACACATGCATGTTTGCACGTATGAATTGGTCATTGTAATTCATGCATAAACACTGCATATTTACATGCCTATTTATATATGTTCATAGGACACATGTATCCATTCATGTAAGTATGCATGTAATATGTGTGTGTTTCTCTCTTTTGCTCTCTCTCTCTCTCTCTCTCTCTCTCTCTCTCTCTCTCTCTATATATATATATATATATATATATATATATATATATATATATATATATATATATATATATATATATATATATGACTACATACAGACATACATTTTGTTGTTTCCATTGATTTTGAAGCACCACCTAGTTAGATTGAGGAAGCTGAGTTTGCTTGGTGGAAGGATTTTATTTTTCAAGTGAGGAACTCACTAACATATTGTTGGGTTAATTCTATCAAGGCCACTCATGGGAGAAAAAAGAAATCCTTAGAATTAGGAAAAAAAGAGATCTTTAGAATTAGGAAAGAATTGGGATCCTATGCTGCCACTCGGGGTATTCATTACTTCGATAATTTCCAAAATCATGTGGCAAATTCTCTCCCATGGAATTTGGAATAATGTTCAAGCTAATAAAATTTGTGGAGCTCCTCAATGGCGTAATCATTTCCTCTCTGGTAGAGAAGATTTTCATGCTCCAAGAGTCACTCGATTTGGCAGGCTCTTGCCATGATTTTGAATTTACAAAGTCTAATCAGTTGAAAGCAAGCATTGCTTTGAGAAGTGATCAGTTGTTCTTTTGCCTTGTAGAATGTCAATAGGGGGAAGCACTTTGTAACATATGGAATGAAAGATGTGCCACCAACTTCGATGACCATCCAAAAGAATGGTCGATTGAAAAATCCCTTGCCCTTTTAGGTAGACAAATATGTAATTTTATGAAGTCACTACCCTTCAGACACCATAGGTTTGTTTTTTAAATAACAAGATCAAAATTAAGTGGGTCACCCATGAAGGCGACAAAAAATTCATCAACATTATCTATAATTCTTTGTAAAACATAGATGTTCTACTGAATTTTGGCTATCAACATTGTATAGCCTTCACATTGTCTTGCGTGTGCTTTGTGGGATACATGCGATCCCATGAGCACTATACCCCTTCACTGTAGAATAGTGCTTTTGTTAATTCATGCAAGGGATATTAGACCTCTAGAGAACTTCCTCTAAAAAACAAAACATATTTCACATACATAATATACACAAACAATGTCGCTAAAGTATAAATAGATACATAAAATAAACTTAAATTTGGAGATGTTAATCCTTGTGAACGCAAGCCTTCTCCTAATTTGTTCATAACTTTGTTCTCAAAGAGCATGTTTTCATTGTCAAAGCGTGACGAAATCATTCTACAATACCTTTATACATAGAGAAATAGTGACATTCAATGTATGTATGCATGTAAGTTTATTTGTATATGTATGATATATCTCTGTATATATGTATTAAGATTCTATGTTGGGCACAAAATTCTATGTGTTTGCACTTCTTTGAATGCATTTATGAATTTATGTATGTACGGAATTATGCATGTATTTATGAGCTTACACGTATGTGCGTATGCTCATATTCATCATGTGTGTGTACGTATGTATATGCATACATACATACACGCATGTATGTTTGCATGCATATGTGTATGTGTATGTTTGCATGCATGTGTGTATGCATGCATGGAGGAATTCAAGTAATCAAGTAGATTTGACTTGTGAAGTTAAATACATGCACATATGTGTGAACGTATCTGTATGTATATATGTATGCATGCATGGAGATATTCAAGTAATCAAATAAATTTTGACATGTGAAATTATTTAGTGTATGGAGAAACTCAAATGTGATAGAATATCATGTGGGATGTTGACATAAAGACCAAACGTTTGTGTAACTTAACAGTGCTAGAAAATGCGATGGTGTTGCTACTAGTCTTATGATGAAGTAGCTAATTGAAGCTCATTCCCAAGAACCAAGGCTCCAAACCGGAGCAGGTGTTTCCTTCCCTTACTTGATTGTTAAGGTTGCTAAATTATCCGTAATAAGAACACAGACTCATGCCATTCAGTCACCCAGATTCTTTATCTGCATGAGAAAGTTTTCTATCACTTCTCCATTTAGAAACTTTGCTACCATGATCTAGTTCACAAAATTTAGAATCCTTGTTTGATTTTGTGTTTCATAATAATTCCCCAATATGTTCGAAGACTCTAATAATTTGTAGGTATGTTGACTCATAAGAGTTCAAAATGGTTGGTGGATGGACGAATATGCAACATTCGCATTCCAACATAAGCTACATTAAAGGATATATCTCTGTAGGTCCCTCCAAGTGAGGCAACTAAATCAGCACCACATGCGTCCATCAAATCTGATACTACAACTGGTAATCGAATTGTCACTTTGTCCGAGTTGTCACTTTGTCTAACCCCTATGCGTCCATCAAATCTGATACAACAACTGGTAATCGAATTGTCACTTTGTCCGAATTGTCACTTTGTCTAACCCCTGCTTTGTGGGATATGAAGAATCCTGCGAATATTATGCCATTCACTTGTACACATGCACTAAGGGAGTAGGATTGGCTGACTCCATTAACAAAATAATTTAAAAAAAAAAAACTGATGCAACAAGAGCCATTCAATGCGTTTAAAGTAACATCCTAATATCGCACATGGATAAGGAGCGATAGAGCACGTCTCTATTTGGCTGCCGTGAGTTGTCGGGATCCTTTGGTTGTGTTGAAAACTGTGTTGAACAATCGTTTTGCGTGGCCGTTCGTTGTCGAATTCCGTCCATCTTAGCGCTGTGGACCGTCTTGAAAGGAAGATGATGAACATGACCTTCATCTCACGATAGAGGAACTGAATTTCATAGACTGGCCACGATAGGGGGCACGTGACACGATGGACACCTCAGGGAACACGATAGAAAGATTTAACTCGATAGCTTGAAATGCGATAGACAGCCTCGTTCGGAGAAATCGTCTGATTTAGTTCTTTCATGCGATAGACAGCTTGAAATGCGATAGACTGCCTGGTTCGAAGAAATTGTTAGTTTAAGTTCTTTAATCTTTAGTAGAACAGCACAGTTGTAGTCGTGTCTTTTTCTTTTTATTTTATTTTTATTTTATTTTTCTTTCGTTATGAGGCTTTGTTCCTTTTCTTTTTTTCCTTTGCTTCTTGTTTTTTCTTTTATGTGCTACCTCGAGTGTTTTGTTTTTTCTTTTTCTTTTTGTTTTTTTCTATGTTTTTGGTTCTTCTGGCTTGCTCTTTCTTGTTAAATTAGAGATAAGAAGATGCAAAAAAGAATGTTAGAAAAAAAACAAGTTGAGTTTCATGCATTAGTTAGTGGTTGTTTCGAGGTTGGTCAGTTGAGTTTAGTTACAAGTGGGGTGTCAATTTGAATGTTATGGTTAAGGGTCTTTAAAAGGCTTCCATTTCTCCACAAGATTTGGTGGGGAATGTCCCCTCGCTAGTGATCAACAATGTGGGCCAACCTTGTATGCATAAGGCCTCCAATGCCTCACGAGAACTCTTTGGATGCAAACCCCCTATTGTTGCCTCACCTCAAGAAGTCATAATGACAAAGCAAGAAGAATTAAAAAAGATTTATCTAAGTGGTCAGATATTCAGACTTAAACCACCACTCGAATCCCTACAACAATGGTTCAGAAAGGAGTGCTTTCCACATGGTCTAATTGTTAGCAAGTATTATTTTCTTTTGGCAAACCAAGTCCTCTTGGTTTTGAAGAATGAAAAATTTCTTTTAAAGCTTTGTAGGCTGGTGCATGGCAAGTTTGGCATACAACTTTGTGCCTCTTCAAATGGTTCCCTAACTTCATTCTTAACAAGTCAAAATTGCTACAATTCCTGCTCTATGTAGAGCTACCCTCATCTTCCCTTCTTTTTGTACAGATTTATTCGGGAGATTATTGGGCCATTGGCTGCCCTTTGGCCTCTAGGGAAGATGTTAGTGGTCTCATCTACGAAGGTGCTCCATACTCCTTCAACGCTAGATGGCACCCACAAATCTGCATAGAGGTGGAACTCAATCGTGAATTGCCCTAAAAAATTATTGTTGACATTAATGAAGAAAAGCCCATAGAACAAGAATTAATTTTTAAAGATTTGCCTTATTCTTCTTATTCCCAAGAAGCCACACACTTTGACAATTTCTTACCAGGATTTTGAGTCTACAGAGCCAAGTCAACCGAAAAAAACCGTTACTTGGTGAAACAATTGGTTGCTATTCTGCCTTATGGAATGCCATGAGAGGGGAAGCACCCTAGAAGATATGGGAAGAAAGATGTGCAATCAACTTTGAAGCTCATCCAAAAGAATGGCCGATTGAAAAATCCCTAGGCCTATTAGACAAAAGAATTTGTAATTTTAAAAATAATCATTACATTTTAGACAACATAGATGTTTGTCTTGGAAAACAAAAAGACTAAAAGCAAGTAGTTCATGCATAAGGGCAATGAAGAAATCATTAACCCACCAAATCTAAGGTCTCCTATTGGTTTTGGTCCAACATTTCTATTATGCCTCCTAGCCATCCTACCGATTATGCCTCGGCTAAACTTCCATTTTTTAAAAAAAAACTATGATGAGCGTCGTCAACATTGACATTCATAAAAGAAGAATTTCAATGGTTTTTCTCCTTTAAACTTAGGAGATTCCAAGAATGTATCAAGTAGGAAATCATCATCATCAAAATGCATTCCACGCTTTAATCCATTAGTCACCCACCAAATCTAAGGTCTCCTATTGGTTTTGGTCCAACATTTCTATTATGCCTCCTAGCCATCCTACCGATTATGCCTCGGCTAAACTTCCATTTTTTTTAAAAAAACTATGATGAGCGTCGTCAACATTGACATTCATAAAAGAAGAATTTCAATGGTTTTTCTCCTTTAAACTTAGGAGATTCCAAGAATGTATCAAGTAGGAAATCATCATCATCAAAATGCATCGCCTCCACATTCTTGTCATCTTATTGAAGAGAATATACATGTGCGTCATCATTTACATCATTTTTTATTGAAGAGAATATGCATGTTCGCCATCATTTACATCATTTTCTTTAGTTAAGTCTATTTACTGTGAATTGTTCACATCTCTATTAAATGCATAAGGTGGCTTACATGTTCACTATATACAAAATCGTTTATGGTAGACGATGGAAGCCTATACACATTTGGAAGATAGACGATAAATCATTTGAAGATTTTTTCTTGTGGCAATAGGCAATAATTTTTCCTCCACATAATTCAGCTTCCCAAGTGAGGAGGAATGACTATTCTGCCCATTCCGCCAAGAAAAGACTAGAACATAGATATTTTCTTGCATGCATTCGTGTGATGTCTAAAATTGCATATAGATCATTGAAGTTCAAGAAGACATTTTTGTGGTTTTAGAGGATGGAAGTCTTATACAATGGAAGAAAGCTCTAAAGTAGCCAATATCTCGATGCATAATTCTTTTGTTGACTGCACCTTATACTACAACAGATCGGCCGTATACCGAGGTTTTTACCGAGGGAAATGAACGCGGCTATTTTTGCCGCAATGTCGGTGTAGCTGTCAGTATGCGTGTCGGTACTATAGCGCCGATATGGGCATCGGTATGAGCGTCGGTATGAGCATCGGTATGAGCGATGCTCTTACCGACACCCATACCAACGCCTTTGCTGGGTGCACCGTCATGTATACCGGTGCCCGTTGGGTGTACCGACATTTATTCCGATGACATTACTGAGAGTACCATCGCTTATACCGACGACCATATTTGCAAAAAAAAATTTGGGCTGAGTGTTTTGTCTTTTGCTACAGCAACATTACCATGATGTTGCTTAACAAAAGACAATACACTCTGCCCAAAAAAAACCGAGTACATGTGATGTGTACTCTAATGTCAACCGAAATATGATTTCATAAAACAAAATATTATTGGACACAAAAGAGATAATCAGAATGAACCATGAACCATGTACAAAGAAAGTGATATATTTGATAAATGAAGCATGTACAAGAGTGTGGCAAACCACTGTCATATATGACGCATTTACAAAATGTGGCAAAGCAATGCATTGCCATATAAAAATCGAATATAAAATTTTGGTATGCCACTGCCATACACATGCAAAGAACATTCCATATCAATAGTCCTGCATTAAAGAACATTAATGCAATGAGATAAATTCACATGAAATTACAAACAACAAGTAAAAACCAAATTTATAAATCAATCACCTCATCGCAAATGCTCCCATGAAACAATCGCACTGCGTCCCTCCAAGTCCTCCAATAGTGCAGTCAATCTATGCTGATATCTGTAAGACTCTTCCGTTCGTGTTGGAGGATGATCCATTGCCAGCTCCTGCAACAAATATACAAAACATTAGAGGAACATACATGAGAGACTTAACACAAATAAATTCAATAAATGAAATGGTACTTACAAACTCATGATGCATCGTGTCATATCTGCCGCTGCCCAAATGTGACGATCCAACCGTATCTAAACGTGTGGTTGTGGCATCTCGCTGCTGGTGATATCAGTCAAGAGTCTGCTGCAGCTCGTCGTGGATCAGATCCCACTCCTCAACATCTAACCATACAGGCTTTGGTAAGCCTGCTCTGAAAGCATCACGAGCCTCTGATCATCGATGGGACATCACCTCACGTGCGGTGTGCAGAATCCACTCTGAACTGACAAGAGACTGTCCATCGGCTGGTCGGAACTCCTGATAAATCGTTTGTGTGATATAATTCTTCCGATCTTTATCCTATTCACTCCATTTCAGCATGATGGAGTGTCCAAACTGTATGGAGCAAAGCTATCGTATACATGCACACATTGCTTTGCTAGTTGTATCCATCACTAGAGCTCCATCTCGGATACTATACACCTTGGAGTCATCATGGTCATGATCATCCCAAGGTGTACGTGGTGTTCCACGTGGTGTACTACGTGGCATACCTACATCTGAGGTACTCGTCCTAGGAGTAAAAGCGGGCGAGACAACGTTTGTCGCACTACCTCCACAACAGCAGCCTCCTCCAGACTTACCTATTGATCCACTCCTAGAACCTCCTACTCCAGAGTGTGACCTCGATCTACGAGACGAGCCAGAACATGTATAGCATCGAGGCGTCGAAAGCACATGTCTACTACTAGACCCAGTAGGAGATGGCTGAAAAGATGATCGTGGTGGAGTCACAAAGCTAGGAGATATACCTCTTGCGGGAGTAGCACCACCTGCAGGAGTGACACCGATAAGAGTGAGGCCGGTAGGAGTAAGGCGGATAGGAGTGAGGACACCAGGAGTGAGGACACCAGGAGTGAGGCTAGGAGGAGTGCTACCATGAGCGATCCAATACTGTGATGCAATGGCCATATACGCGGGAGGTACCTGAGAGATAAACTCTAAAAACTGCTCCTCTATCATGGAATGAGGAGTGAATGGAGGACTATCTCCCATCGTGCTATGTAATAAAAGAACTCAAATAATTGGTATGTGATAATAAAGATAATATAGAGAATAAATAGAAAAAAAACACAAAAATTAGTACGTACAAGTGTTTTATTGAAAAATCCTCTAATCTAGCATCCTCTTGAAGATCCGATGCATCGAGGATATCTATCTCTATATTGATGGCTTCTAAATTGCTTGCTCTGCTAGTTTCTTCCTGATCATCGTCTATTGCTTTGTCTTCTCGAACAATGACCTCTTCTTCTCGAACAATGACCTCTTCTTCTCGAACAATGACCTCTTCTTCTCGAACAATGATCTCTGAGTCCACTACAGATGGACTATCTTGTACATCTATATTCTCACAAATTTGTCTACTACGTGGGGTGACTTGTAAAACAAATAGCCATCTCGTTCTTTTGAATCTGGTATAAAAACAACTTGCTCACAATGTTTGGGAAGTACAAATGTATCCCTTTCATCCATCCATAATTTTGTGGAGTCGAATTGAAGCAAACCGCTTTTAACCCGCCTCACTGTTGCGTTTCTTCCAGAGGTGACTACTTTGAACCATTTCACATCAAAAACAAAATAATCAAACTTCCTAAAGGATAGTTTCAAGATATCTTGAATCACACCACAATAATCTAGCTAGCCTTCTTGAGCATTATCATCTCTTGCACATGCTCTACTTTTTTGCAAAAAGTTCATCATCATCCTACTATCAAAAGTAGACCTATTTCTATCGATTCGTGCGATTCAAAAGTGTCGTCCATGAGACCATAGTGCACCATATTTAGTATACTCCCAATCACATCCCTTTGCGAGTTCTTCTTCTTCTTCAGAGATATCTTCACCTGCTGCCTTTGCTTGTGAGCCATCTGCTCGTTGGAAAAGGTGAAAGAGGTCGAAGACTTTCTGAAAGAGGCAAAAATCGAGTGGAAGGATTCTTCCGAAACTGATCTCTTTCCTTTGCATTGGTTTCCTTGGCAAGCTCATACCTTTCTAACCACTTCTGCATAGGCTTAGAGTTAACTATGCAAAACTTCATTGCCTTCTCTCTGAAAGCTGTATCCATTTTCCTTTGCAATCCTTTACCTTGTGGTTCATCGCCTACAAGACGAACATCTTCATCATCGCTTCATAAGCGAGGCATTTCGGGATCCGACATATGTAGAAACGCAATTATGAATACAAGAGACTCTTGTACAAGCCATCCCTCTGCCATGCTACCCTCTGGACATGCTCTCTGTCGAACAAACCCTTTTAATGTCTTCATAAAGCGCTCTAAGAAGAACATCCATCGACTATGGACAGTTCCTGCTATTGCAACTTCATCTACCACATGAACCAGTAAATGAAGTTGAATAGTGAGAATACTTGTGGGAAAGTATTTCTCTACTATACAAACAGCCTCGATAGCATTGAGTTTCGCACTCTCTATGCTATCTTTATTTATCTCTTTAGAAGAGATCCACCGTACTAAGAACTAATTTTATAAATGGTTCTTCGTACATCCTCCGAAAGACAATCTTTTAGGGCTACAGCGAGCACAAACTGTAAAAACTTGTGCCAATCATGAGACTTGAGCCCTCGAAGATCGTCGTTTCGTATCCTCTGCCATGCTACCCTCTAGACGTGCTCTATGTCGAACAAACCCTTTTAATGTCTTCATAAAGTGCTCTAAGAAGAACATCCATCGACTATGGACAGTTCCTGCTATTGCAACTTCATCTACCACATGAACCAGTAAATGAAGTTGAATAGGAAGAATACTTGTGGGAAAGTATTTCTCTACTATACAAACAGCCTCGATAGCATTGAGTTTCGCACTCTCTATGCTATCTTTATTTATCTCTTTAGAAGAGATCCACCGTACTAAAGAACTAATTTTATAAATGGTTCTTCGTACATCCTCCGAAAGACAATCTTTTAGGGCTACAGCGAGCACAAACTGTAAAAACTTGTGCGAATCATGAGACTTGAGCCCTCCAAGATCGTCGTTTCGTGTGAAAGCAGTCTTTAGACACTTCATGCATCCAGTAGGTGTCTAAAACTCTGAAATTGTTTTCTTCACTTGTTGCTCTTCCATCCTGCAAAGCACCCAAGGAGCTCTTGGTAACGATAATGTTCCGTTGGGCTTAGTAATTGCCCACAACTCTTGCATACGACCTCGCTCTTCTAAGTCATCCCTTTGTGCTTTGCTTTCTTTCTTTCCGATCAAAGTTTTCCAAAGAATCTCTTCCACATTCTTAAAAATATGCATCGGGTCTACCAAATGATTGATCAACAATTCACTCCAATAAGGGAGTTCATGAAAAATAGACAACCACTTCATGCCAGTGACTCGATTTTCTGAATCCCACAGTTGTTTCCAATTGCTAGCTTTCATTTGGCATTGTGCTTGTCGACCAATTTGTCCTTCACGTAAAACATGTCCATCAGGCAAATATCTATGGTGTCCTTCATAGACAGTTTCACGTAGTTCTTTGGAATATCGTGCTTCGAGTCGTGGTCCGCATAAGGGACAAGCATGGTAACCCGAAATCGATAAACCTGAACATTCACCATAACCAAGCCAATTATGCATCGTCCACATAAGTATGCCTTGCACTCGCACGTCTCGTTTTCTTATAGGTTGAGACATGTCACGCACAGTAATCCCATCCTATAAAATGTGCAGTTCTTCCACAAGTGGTTCAAGATATACATCCATGTTTTTTACCTTATACTTACCTGGTACAATAAGAGCTAATAATAGATGATCTTTCTTTGTGGCCAGCCATGATGGGATGTTATAATTCACCAAACATACAGGCCATGTGCTCCATGAAGAACTGCGTAAACCAAATGGATTCACTCCATCCATAGCTAGGCCTAGACGTATGGACCGAGGCTCACAACAAACTCTGGCCACTTACTATCTATGTGCTTCCAAGCATCAGAGTCAGCAGGCACTCACATTACACCATCTGTAAACCTGCTCTTTGTATGCCATGACATTAACTTAGCTATAGATTTGCATCTAAACATGTTCTTAATTCGTGGAATGATAGGAAAGTGGCAAAGAACCTTTGCGGGGATTGCTTCGCATATAAGGTCTTCTCTAAATCTATTTGCTCCACACTTTGGACATACGTGGAGATGCTCATATTCATTCCGAAAGAGAATACAACCATTCGGACAAGCATGAATTTTAGTATAATCTATTTCAATGGACTGTAAAAGTTTTTTTTGCATCTCCACATGTTGGAGGCATGTCATTGCCCTCTAGCAAAAATTGATCTTTAAGAAGCCTGTAATAAGCAATTATAACGATATTAGTAAATAAAGTTATGTTGATACAACAATGAAAGCCAACTTGTTCTCCACTTACCTGAACAATTTTGTGATACTACTATCTGACCATCCATAAATGGATTGCAGATTGAGCATAGCGAGTGACGCATGTAGTACAGATATCTTTGCTCCATTGTAAAGTGGTAAACGAGCTATTCTTCGCATGTTTTCATATTCTTCATCAACTTCTGATCGTGGAAATTCTGTTGTGTCCATGAAACTCTCGACATCTTCACCACCATCATGATCTTCATCCATCTCATAAAATGCTTCGAGCATCTCTTCCATATGTTCACTTTGTGTAATACTATTACTAATTGCTTGTACGTCTAAGTCCTTCTTTGTTCTCTTTTTTCCACGAGAGGTTACCGGTGCAATGTCGTTTGGGTCCATCTGCTCACCTGGGGGACTATGCAAATGGTAGCGTAGGTTTTCTAGTGGACTCATATCAAAGGATCCATACTCTCTAACATGTTCAGTACAAATCCTTCATTTCCGATAAATTTGATACTTGCACTGAGTACAAGGACACGCCATTCTCTCCTCCGGATCCAAAGAAGCCATCTGCTACAATATGGACATTTTAGATCATTTGTTTTTTTATTAAACCTAAAAATCTTACTCCTAAAGACTTAAACCTGAAATACTAAAACCTAAATACTTAAACACCTAAAAAAACCTAAAACCCTAATCTTAAAACCCTAATCTATATATATTTAATTAAATTATTTAAAACACTAGTACTTTTTATATTTATTTATCTATATAATTATCCTATTATATATATATTTATTTATTAATTCATATTTTTTCCTTAAATCTTAAAACCTCAAAACCCTAATCCTAATCCTAAAAACCTAAAACCCTATTTTATATATATATTTATTCATTTATTCAGATTTATTCCTTAAACCCTAAAACCTAAAACCCTAATCCTAATCCTAAAAACCTAAAACCCTAATCCTAATCTTAAAAACCTAAAATCCTATTTTATATATATTTTTATTTATATATTCAGATTTTTTCTTAATTAGTCCTATTTTTATATATTTAATTTATATATTCAGATTTTTTCTTAATTAGTCCTATTTTTATATATTTAATTATATAGATTTCATTAAATTATTTAAAACACTAATACTTTTTATATTTATTTATCTATATAATTATCCTAGTTTATATATATTTTTTTATTTATGAATTCAGATTTTTTCCTTAAATCTTAAAACCCTAAAACCCTAATCCTAATCCTAAAAACCTAAAATCCTATTTTATATATATATTTATTTATTTATTCAGATTTTTTCCTTAAATCCTAAAACCCTAAAATCCGAATCCTAATCCTAAAAACCTAAAACCCTAATCCTAAAACCTTAATCCTAATCCTAAAAACCTAAAACCCTATTTTATATATATATATATATTTATTTATGTATTCATATTTTTTCATAATTAATCCTATTTGTATATATTTAATTATATATATTTAATTAAATTATTTAAAACACTAATACTTTTTATATTTATTTATCTATATAATTATCCTATTTTATATATATATTTATTTATTAATTCAGATTTTTCCCTTAAATCTTAAAACCCTAAAACCCTAATCCTAGTCCTAAAAACCTAAAACCCTATTTTATATATATATTTATTTATTTATTCAGATTTTATCCTTCAATGTTAAAACCCTAAAACCTTAATCCTAATCCTAAAAACCTAAAACCCTCTAAAAACCTAAAACCCTATTTCATATATATATATTTATTTATATATTCAGATTTTTTCTTAATTAATCCTATTTTTATATATTTAATTATATATATTTAATTAAATTATTTAAAACACTAATACTTTCTATATTTATTTATCTATATAATGGTCTTCCCTTCTTGATTGAATGGTGAAGCTGTATATATATATATATATATATATATATATATATATATATATATATATATATATATATATATATATATATATATATATATATATATATATATATATTCATATTTTTTCCTTAAATCCTAAAACCCTAAAACCCTATTTTATATATATATTTATTTATTTATTCAGATTTTTTCCTTAAACCCTAAAACCGTAATCCTAATCCTAAAAACCTAAAACCCTAATCCTAAAAACCTAAAACCCTATTTCTATATATATTTTTATTTATATATTCAGATTTTTTCTTAATTAATCCTATTTTTATATATTTAATTAAATATATAAATTAATCAAGAAAAAATTATTTATTCAGATTTTTTTCTTAAACCCTAAAACCCTAAAACCTTAATCCTAATCCTAAAATCCTAAAACCCTAATCCTAAAAACCTAAAACCCTATTTTTATATATATATTTATTTATATATTTAGATTTTTTCTTAATTAATCCTATTTTTATATATAATTAAATTATTTAAAACACTAGTACTTTTTATATATGTATTATATGCATGTGTATGTGTATGTGTGTATATATATTATGTAGGTGTTAAAACCCTAAAACCCTAATCAAAAAGACTTAGACTTAAACCTAAAATACTAAAACGTGTATGTATGCTCTATTTTGCTATGTGTATGTATGCATGTGTGTATATGTGTATGTGTGTGTATGTATGCATGCATGTGTGTATATATGTATGTGTGTATATATGTGTGTGGATGTATGTGTGTATGTGTGTGTATGTGTATGTATGCATATGTGTATATATGTGTGTGTATGTATGTGTGTATGCATGTGTGTGTGTATGTATGCATGTATGTGTGTGTATGCATGCATGTGTGTATATGTGTGTATGTAAGCATGCATATGTGTATATGTGTGTGTATGTAAGCATGCATATGTGTACATGTATGTGTGTATGTATGCATGTGTAAATGTGTAGATGTGTGTGTGTATGTGTGTGTGTATGTATGCTCTATTTTGCTATGTGTATGTATACATGTGTGTATATGTGTATGTGTGTGTATGTATGCATGCATGTGTGTATATGTGTATGTGTGTGTATGTATGTGTGTGCATGTATGTATGTATGTGTATGTGTATGTGTATGTATGTATATGTGTATATATGTGTGTGTATGTATGTGTATATGCATGTGTGTGTATGTATGCATGTATATATATTTATATGTTATGCATGCATGTGTGTATATGTGTGTATGTAAGCATGCATGTGTGTATATATGTATGTATGTAAGCATGCATGTGTGTACATGTATGTGTGTATGTATGCATGTGTAAATGTGTAGATGTGTGTGTGTGTATGTGTGTGTATATATGCTCTATTTTGCTATGTGTATGTATGCATGTATGTATATGTGTATGTGTGTGTATGTATGCATGCATGTATGTATATGTGTATGTGTGTGTATGTATGTGTGTGCATGTATCTGTGTATGTATGTGTGTGTGTATGTATGCATATGTGTATATATGTGTGTGTATGTATGTGTGTATGCATGTGTGTGTGTATGTATGCATGTATGTATGTGTGTGTATGCATGCATGTGTGTATGTGTGTATGTAAGCATGCATGTGTGTATATGTGTGTGTATGTAAGCATGCATGTGTGTACATGTATGTGTGTATGTATGCATGTGTAAATGTGTAGATGTGTGTGTGTATGTGTGTGTGTATGTATGCTCTAATTTCCTATGTGTATATATGCATGTGTGTATATGTGTATGTGTGTGTATGTATGCATTCTTTATTTTCATCATTCTTTATCTCTCACTCTCTCTCTCTCTCTTTCTCTCTCTCTCTCTTTCTCTCTCTCTCTCTCATCTCTCTCTCTTTCTCTCTCTATCAATAGACAATAAAACAATCACTTACAAGTATGTCCCTCTTTTGGATCATTATCGTCAAAATGTAATGTAGGTCGTCTATCGTTGAATTCCAAACAATCAACGCCAAAGAACTTTTGCAAAATCAAAGAGAAGAGAAATTATAAGACCTAAAGCATAGAGAAAGACAAAGGCTAACAGTACGCGCACTACTTACCAAGATCTCATATCTAAACCGAGGGAGTGTGTGTGTGTGTGAAAAGAGAGAGATCTGTGTGTGTGTGTGTGTGCACAAGACAATGTAGTTCACAATTCCCTTCGCGCGGGCGCACAAAAAAGTGAAGTTTTGCTCTCGGGTTCCTGGTATGTTTAAAAGTCGGCCTCGGTATGGGCGTCGGTATGGGCGTCAGTATGGACGTCGGTGTGGGCATCGGTAACTTCCAGTAAATTACCGACCCTCATACCGATGCTCATACCGATGCTCATACCGATGCTCATACCGATGCTCATACCGATGCTCATACCGATGGTTATACCGACGGCTTCGGAGCACACCGATGATCCGTTTAAAACGGTCATACCGACGATCACTTGATCGTCGGTATCTTTAAGTCATGTTTTTCGACGTTTATACCGGTGCCACGAGTGACCGTCGGTATAAGCGGCGTCAGTATAACCCTCATATGTTGTAGTGTTAGCAACACATGAGTGATTGTGTAGATAATCAATTTCTCTATGTGACTCATTAGTCACATGATTCTTTATCTCTCTTGTTTAACAAGTGTTTTGAAAGAAAAAAGCAATTCGCGGGTATGTGTGTGTTTGAAACTTGCTTCATGGTTAGTCAATCTCAGCTAACATCAATAAGTGTTAAAGAGTAACATACGCAACCATTGTATCAGTGCTATAATATTTGTAGTTTCCCATATTGGGAATCTTCCATAACAACACAAAATATCAATACATACATACATATATATATATATATATTTATACATACATATATATATATATATATATATATATATATATATATATATATATATATATATATATATATATATATATATATATATATATATATATATATATGTGTGTGTGTGTGTGTGTGTGTATAAATAAATAAATAAATATATATATATATATATATATATATATATATATATATATATATATATATATATATATATATATATATATATATATATATATATATATATATATATATATATATATATATATATATATATATTTATACACACACACATAGCATCCATATGATGACAACAAATATATATATATATATATATATATATATATATATATATATATATATATATATATATATATATATATATATATATATATATATATATATATATATATATATATATATATATATATGTGTGTGTGTGTGTGTGTGTATGTATATATATATATATATATATATATATATATATATATATATATATATATATATATATATATATATATATATATATATATATATATATATATATATATATATATATAGCATCCATATGATGACAACAAAAAGGTATGTCTCTTGGTATACAAAAATCCCATATGGTTGCAAGAAACTAATGTGAATGAGACATAATACAAAAATGTCTTTTCAGAAGGTTGAGACATAATAGAAAAATGTATTTTCAGAAGGTTGAGAATCAAATGATCCCAAATACAAGAGAGTATCTCCCAATAGAAAATAAAATTATATAACTAAATTGTATGTGCATAAGAAACATATCTGTAAAAAACAAAGAATATGTATCATCGAGTGATATCAACGTCCACATTGATATATCGCACTCAGATTTCCCCATACCATGGGAACTCCCACCCTCTTCAAATCAATCATCCCCTCGATTAGGCCCCATGTATACCCATCCTTCTCCTCTACACACGTAACTAGACAATGACCAAGGGCTACAAACTACATCCAAGAAATAAAAAGTAACTAACAAGACAAATCATTCGTATACATATATAATTAAAATATATACAAATTTCTTACAAATTTAGTGAAATGTCTTCAATCTGTTTTTACATAAATGAGAGGTCCACATGCTTTGTAGATGTGAAGAGATCACCACTCTACAGTCCACGTTGATCTGTATCATGTTGTTCCTTCGATAGCATTTACCACACATGCTTCGTAATATATGAGGGCTTTCGAAGCCCATCAAACAACTTTCCTCATTAGATCACATTCATATTTTAGAGCTTCAACCAACACATCTCTTATCCATTTATGAGAAACTGTTTGGCATCTACATTCTTGTTGACAATCTCGATAAATACAAACAACAATGTAGCTCAAATTATCTTTATCCTTCTCCTTCTAATGAAAGAGTGTACAATTGTTGTAATGCACATCTGCAAGTGAGCATATGCACTATTTCATAGCTACACCAATGCTATCCATGTGGACAAATCCATCATGATCACATCTATATACCTTTGATTAATCGTGCTCATGTACATCCCAAGGTGTGCTAGGTGTGGTCGAAGTGGTTGGCTTTGATCATGGTGGTGTAGATGCATCATCACCACGATAGTCTCCACCTCCACCTCAATGTCCAACTCATGCTTGACATGATCATATAGCTACTCTTGTTAAGGCTCTAGAATATCCAATAGACTTATAAGGCACTGAAGAATTGGACTCCTTGTAAAACTATGAAGAATTTATATCCATAGGTGTCGCCTCCTCTATAAGTATCACATGCCCTGTAGATGGTTAAGTAGGACGATATGATGGAGGAGCAGTCTCAGAAGGATTTGCGACAATAGATGTGGTATATATCTATGATGCAAACTACATCTCTACAAGATTCATGTGATATAATATCTCCTACAACTCAATATCACTATAATACATTGGTGTACTATTGTCCCCATGCTACAGAAAGAAACCACATCAATAATCTTTAATAAAGAGTAAATAAAATAAAGAAAAAATAATAACATATAATGAAACCCTAGCTCTAATTCAGCTCAATCTATCTATCAATCTTGAGTCTCAACATTACTTTGAAGTCCTCAATACATCTGTTCTCACCCCCACTCTTCTTGTTTGAGCACTTCTCACATTCCCTCATTATTTCATAGTCGATCTCAACTTGCTACTCAGATTGCCACCTCCCATTGATTGTTAAAATGAGATGAATGAGGATAACTAGCGTACAAGGACTATGAGGAAATGTTGAAACTCAGGTTGATAGCTCTCTCTCTCTCTCTCTCTCTCTCTCTGTCTCTCTCTCTCTCTCTCTCTCTCTCTCTCTCTCTCTCTCTCTCTCTCTCTCTCTCTCTCTCTCTCTCTCTCTCTCTCTCTCTCTCTCTCTCTCTCTCTCTCTCTCTCTCTCTCTCTCTCTCTCTCTCTCTCTCTCTCTCTCTCTCTCTCTCTCTCTCTCTCTCTCTCTCTCTCTCTCTCTCTCTCTCTCTCTCTCTCTCTCTCTCTCTCTCTCTCTCTCTCTCTCTCTCTCTCTCTCTCTCTCTCTCTCTCTCTCTCTCTCTCTCTCTCTCTCTCTCTCTCTCTCTCTCTCTCTCTCTCTCTCTCTCTATATATATATATATATATATATATATATATATATATATATATATATATATATATATATATATATATATATATATATATATATATATATATATATATATATATATATGCTACCACACATTCTAGACAAATAGTATAATTAATTATATACTTTATCATAAAACTCTATTTTTTAATATACTCTCTCTCTCTCTCTCTCTCTCTCTATATATATATATATATATATATATATATATATATATATATATATATATATATATATATATATATATATATATATATATATATATATATATATATATATATATATATGCTACCACACATTCTAGACAAATAGTATAATTAATTATATACTTTATCATAAAACTCTATTTTTTAATATATTTTATTATATACTATTATTTCATCATTGATATGTTCGAAGGCCTTAGACTTGGCCGACTATAGTTAACAAAGCAATTTATATGGAGTGAACCAAGCAATGAATCATCATCTGTTGAAGATTAAATGAGATTACATACTCTTGTACTTAGCATATATATTTTAAACACTAGTTTCAAAGGCACATCCTTTGTGATATTTACTATTATAAATCCTAATTTTTTCAGTATATTTACTATTTTAAATCCTAATATCCAATTTTTTGATATATTTAATAACATCCACTAGTATTTATCTCAAAGTCCTAGTTTTTTACATATTTAATTATATATATTTCTATTTATATTAAAACCCTATTTTTTATATTTTTAAATAGATATTCTATTATTATCCCTATAACCTTAATTTTCTAGGTTTTTCATTATATTTACTATTATTTATATTAAAACCTGAATTTTATGCATTTAAGCACATATACTTTGATTATCCCCTATAATCTTGATTTTGTGGGGTTTTCACTATATTTATTAGTATTTATCCTAAAACTCTAGTTTCTTATATTTAAGTATATATACTAGTATTTAATCTAAAACCGTAGTTCTTTAGGTTCTAAGTATATTTACTATAGATCTTTAAATCCTAAGTATACATACACTAATATTTAATCTTAAACCCTACTATAGATCTTAAAATCCTAAAATTTAAGTATATATACTAGTATTTGTCTAAAATCTCTAGTTTATTTAATTGTATATACTCTCATTTATAAATAAACCCTAGATTTTTATATATTTATACATATCTAATATTATTACCCCTATACGCCTAATTTTTTAGGTTTTCACTATATTTACTAGTATTTATATTAGAACCTTATATTTTTATACATCTAATCACATATTGTATTAATACTCCTATTATTCACAATATTTCTGTGTATGTGTATGTCGTGTTCAGGCACGCTTTATCGATATTTGATATTCAAAGTGCTATTTGAATCTGGGAGTATATATACGGCATATTTTCAATCATCAATTCATGCTCCGTGACTTTAAGCTTCCTCTCTTACTCCATGGTGAGAAACCACATAATTTTACAAACCGTAAATGCAGATATCCTTATAATTATATAAAAAGCGGAGACATTGAGGAATAACGATAGAGTATTCCTTTCTGGAACAATGGCATGTAAAGATGTTGTACGAGATGTACCTTCAATTGGATATCATTGACTCAGCAAACAAACGATACCAAATTTTCAAAGGAAACTGACCATAAACAGATTGTCGTCTACAAAATGTGTGGTAATGAAATACTTCCAATGTGGCGCAAATAAACCAAAATCGAGGGTTCTTTTATGTGTGTGTAGATCACTAAATGCGCACAATAGATATAAATAATTGAATATTTTGGTCCCCATCGTAATTAGTGGAAATCATTTTGACGTTTGGCAAGAGTAGTCCAAGTCCATTTATAAGTGAACGGTATGAGGAAGGTCAATGAGTGCGTGTTGGGGTCATATATTAGTTCTGTGAGAGTGTGTTATTTTACATATAGGCGTAAATATGTATGTATGTACGTATATATGTATGTATGTAGGCATGTATGTATGTATGTATGCATGCATGTACGTATGCATATATGCATGTATGCACGTGTGTATGCATATATGTATGTATGTATGTGTATAATGTATGTATGTATGCATGTATGTATGTATGTATGTATGTATGCATGCATGAATGCATGTATGTATGTACAATCTATACATGTTTTATACGCATACTTTTATGCATTAGCTGAAATTTATGAAATATATTTTATTCTGTAATTTTCCTGTTCTCTTGACAATTTTGTAAAAATTGATTTCAAATTATTGAAATTGAAAGGTTTAAATGTCAAATAGATTGCTAATAGCTTTTTCGATGGTATGGCTCGATGGGAAATATTAGGAACTTGGATTTCACATAACGTTTATCAAAGTTTTAGAAATAGGTACTAATATCTTAATTGACTTCACGTGTTTGGAGACGAAACTTTTTCTTTCATCATAAGACTGGAGGAATAATAGTATCATTTATTTACCAGAATGTTAATTCCCATATAAGTATACTCTAAAAGGGCTATCAGAATTTATTTGTGGTGTAGGGAATCTATAAAACTTACCGTGAGGACGGAGAAATGTCACTGCAAGTGTTCATCATAATTTTTGCCATGATTGAGCTTGGACTGTCTCAGTTCCCTACAATTCACTCTCTACGATGGGTGAATGCTATTTGCACTACATCTACAGTGGGCTTTACAATAACAGCGATTGGAATATCTCTTTACAATGGTACGTTACATGCTCACTGTGAGACATTTTGATGTTAATATAGAAAAGGGGATTTTTCTTTGAATGATTAATGCATACTTTGTGAAGGAGAGAAGGGGAGGATAGAGACACTGATTAAGAAATTCTGGAAGAAAGAAGCAACCAAGACGTACTAGAAGCATATCTTCTCTGCATATAGTCATTGTAAAACTATGTAGAGTGAAAGAGATAAAAAGTAACTCAACGTATAAAATGCACTTCTCAATCTTCTCTTCTACTTATATATGTTTTTCAGTAAGATAGATGTTGAGATTGGTTAGAAGTTGCCTACAAAAGAGTATGCGGGGGTCTAGTTTATGAGGTTTCCTCTCACTTGCTCAATGCAAAACGGTACCTACAAACCTGCATGGAGGTAGAACTCAGTACAAGGTTTCCAAAATAAATCACCATTAACATCCAATAAGAAGAAATATTGCAACCAAAAATCACATTTTTAAATTTTCCCAATGCTTGTTTTTATTGTGCCATCCAAGGCCACAAGATAAAGGAGTGCCCCTTGTAGAAAGTTCATCAAAAACAGAGTCCTAAACTAGAATGGCATCCATTTAGGGATTAGGAGTGGATCCAACGCTAAAAGACCACCAATTTTTCTCTTGATCAAACTTGCAATGTGGAAATGAGCTTTCAAAAGGCCACCTTGATAGATTCTACATTTTGTACGGCATTTTTAATGCTCTATGCATTGCATTTCTTTTCACATAGGTATTGCCCTCTCAAATCCGTACTTCCTTCAAATCACCTGTTCATGAAAGTTGGGCTCCGTGTTTCCGCAATGACCTGTGTATTTTGTGTTTCCTTTAGAATCTTAGGAAGTTGAGGTCACCTAGAGATGGACTTTCATTGGATGCTTCTCACCTAGTGAGTGTTCAAATGAACTGGGCAACTCTACATAAAACATCTTACAAAATGTGAAAAAGGCAATAAAAAAGAGAGAAAGTTGTCAAAACAAATGTGGTCTAGTGATATGTCTTGAATGTTGTAGATCAGAGTGCCTAGGTTCAACTCCGCCTCAATGGACATTTCAAATTTCCTATACTCTCAAAAACAAAAGAGAAAGAGAGAGAGGAAAAATATACAAAAGGTTGAATCAGGTAGATGCAAAAGTGAATAAAGACAAAGCTTATCTCCAGCAAGGGTTAAACAAAATAAGCAACAAGCCAACCAAATGTGAAATCTAAAGCAAAGAAATACAATTTTAAAAGAGAGAGAGAGTCCATCAAAAGAAATTTGAAACTCTTGAAAATAAAAAGCAAAATCAAAGAATACCACCCCGTGATGGTAAAGTAAACAAGGTTGGGATTTAGTGTCCGATTGAGACTGAGAACTATGACCTCATGATCAATCATTTTAAAAATAGTTTGTGGGATTCCTGTGAATTGTCGAGAGAAAGAGAAGAGCATATGTTCAAAATATGTCATGTACAAAGCAAGATGGTCTTTGCCGACATTGCAAAGTATATCGAAGAGCCTTTGTCCAAGTCAGAGTTCATCGACTCTGTTGACTCCCTTCCCAAAGGGAAGAGTCATGGCCTTGAAGGCCCCACAAATGAATTCAATTTCAATCTTGAACGCATCCCATAGCAGCGAATGATTAATTTATTTAAAGAAAAGAAGGAATTCCTAGATCAATGATATTCACTCAATCTTCATAGTTGATGTTATCAATGAGTATTTTGGAGAGAAAAATGAACGGATAATCGCAACATGAACTATTTTTAACCTTCATACTCATGCTTTAAATGATGTTCGGCATGAATTTGGCATCGCCCATCTAATCCTACCTCATTAGAACCTATTATTTTGGCTCGTTTCTCCTTTTCCTATGAAGATCTTATTCCTCAACTTAGGATCAAGTAATGAACACAAAAAACAATCTCGCATTTCCTTTGGTACTCTTTGCTCATAGAAAGAGAGAGAAGGGAAAGCCTTACATCAAGTATGGGACTAATTGGTTCATAAGGAAGAACACAACCATTTTGAATGGCACTAGATTATCATGAAAAGGAAAGACCAAGGTGAACAATAACAATCATTTTTGTGCGTGTGCGTGTGATAATTTCATATGAGTTCTTACACAACGTAAAGCCTTAGAGGGTATAGTAGTGAAAATATGCAAAGTTTTTCAATGGACTACAAGAGCACAATCATGTTGGGGGAAGTATCTCAACTCTTATGCAACGAACAAGCATGAATGACCTCCATAGGTACCCTTCTTTGACCTCTATACACCAAAGTTAATCTTTAGGAAAGCATTTAAAGAGAAGGTCCATCACGATTCTGTAGCCATGTACTAGACACCAAGAGATTTCCAAAAAAAAAATTGCACTCCAAATGGATGCTTACACTTAGAGAAAAAATGTCTACAAAATGAGCTTGTTGAATGCACATTATAGCTAGTCAAAGAGAGACATCACTTCACTCCAAGAAGCTTTTATCAGAGAATAACCAGAGAAAGAAACTCAAACTTGTCTAAAATCTAGAGAAGTATAAGGGCTACCCAAGGACACCAAACCATAGAAAATGGATAAATAAGGAAGCAAGTCTGTCCTTACAACTCAAAGCAAAGTAGCTCCAACAAATCGTACACACAAAGAGAGATATCAATCACCACACCTCACTAATTTGGAGGTTCCTCCAACATTACTCAGTAAATGCTTCCTAAAATTGGTATGATTCAAAATTAATTTATTACCTATTAGATGATGCAAAGATAACATGAAATCAATCAGTACTAAGGGAGAATCAATGTAGGACTACACTGCATGTGCACACACAGAGATAGGCCTACTCATAACTAACAAAGAAGTAAAAAAGGGGCTTGCTTGATACAACTCCAATGCTTAGTGCACACTCTAAATGAACTATAAACACCAAGAGATCATAAAAGGAGTTGTGATACAAGAGAACTTTATAGGAGTGAAGTTGGTGTGAAGAGATGGATTGTATTTGGTGAAGATGAAATGGTGGGCACTACACCAGGCAAATTGACTCCAAAGATATGTAGTGGGCCCTTTTAGCTTGCAAATTTATGTATTAGATATCTTATGTACTTTTGAAGATTACTCACAAATAGATGATTCAAAAGAGATATGTTTGACCAATGGTCAATTTGAGAAAACTTTCTATTTTGGAAAGATAACCTCTGATATTTTACTCTATGCTCCTTCTCTAGTTAAAAATGACCAGAGAGCTTTTAGAGGAAGCTAATTAGGGATCAAAGCAACCTATTAGAAGTTATTTCAATGAAAATGAGTGACAATATTGAGGGAAATCAATTTAACAAATCACCTATGTGATCTTGAATTTTTAGCAAGCAGTAAAACTAAATACACAATCAGATTTTGGTGAATGTTTCTCACAACCAAAAGATCCAAATGCAATGAAACTTTGTGATCTAAAAGTAGACGTAGAGAGCTAGAATTATTAGGTTAAGTCATTGAAAAAGATGAACCATGCTCAGAGAAATCATTTCTACAATGTGACTAAAAACTAAGATCATTGACATTGACTAGTATACTCACATAGACTCAAAGTTATGGGAACAAATATGTATGAACTCAAATGTATATTGCATGGAAAGTACAATAGACTTACTGATACATGTAGGAGCTCTGAGATCACACTCAAATCTGACAAGAAGCTCTGCTAAGGAGTGTGTGTATTTTTCACGACTAGATAGGTCACACTTATATAGTGTGTCTTCCAGCCATATTTTGAATTTGAATTCATGCTCGCCTAAAACACTTTTCTAAATTCTAGTAATAGATTCTATTACAAAATCGTGGATTTCTTTGCCTAACGTCAAGTGGCTTCAACCACTTTTGATCCTTTTACTTTTACCATAGGTGAATACTCAAGAAACTACAAGAGTGAGTTCACATGAGAACTCTTCATCACTTCAAGTATTTTATTCAAGACTACATGATCTTGTGCTACTCAAGCCATCACATAGGCTTGTCAAGAACTTGCTCCAATAGCTCCCCCTCAAGCCTAGTGTGCTTGAGTTCTTCAATCTTCCAAGACTACCTGCAAACCAATCATTGAATTGAATCTATTGTGTTTAGTACCATCCAATGCATGTACACATTGTTGATGTGTGGATACATATGATAGCTGAATTTCTTTGCCCCAAACCTTCTCCTTTACATAAACTTGATAATATTATTTCCCTCTTATATTTACATTGATTATAACTACAAGCACTCGAATTTCCTTTTCACTTTTGACGTTGGTAGATAAAAGGCTATGTACGAACTTGGAAAGACATGGATTCTCTTTTTTTTATCATATGAAAGTAAGGCTACTCCTTCTGTTTATAAGGCTCCCTCTCATGAATACAATAATAATAAATTTACTAATACTATCCAGGGATTCCATAAAAAAAGGAAAAAGCATTAAAAAAACTTGTTCATATGGCTGATGTAAATGATAGTTCTTAAGCGTTAAGTCTGTTTTGAATTTTAATTAACTTACTTAATCAGATTTGTTTCGCCCATTGTTAGGATTGAGCATGTTGGATCGCTCTACAATAAGCTATGCAATCAGTGGGTCAAAAGCAGCAAAAATATTCGGAGTTTTCTACGCCCTAGGAACAATTGCCTTCTCATTTGGAGACGCCATGCTGCCAGAAATACAAGTAAGACGAAACACATCATTTGAGATAAAAAACGAAAAGTGCCAATATATATATATATATATATATATATATATATATATATATATATATATATATATATGTATGTGTGTGTGTGCGCGCGTTTACGCATATATAAGTGTGTACGTGGATTACCTTTGCATGCATGCATTTATTTAACTATGTACGCATGTACTATGTAAAAATTCTTGTATTTATATACCCTATATATGAATGCATTCATGTAACTGTTTATGTATTTCCCTTTTTGTTATGTATTGATGCATCTATTTATTATTTACGTACATATAGTTATCCATGTTTTCATATGTTCATGCTTGCATGTATTCGAGAAATAAAGATTTATATTCAATTGCCAACGATAAAGTTGTGTTGTTAATGATCAGAGTTCAGTTTCCTTCAGATAAATCAACTATGGAGACGTTATTTCCGAACGGAGAATTCCAATTAATGTGACTCATTTCTCTACTAGGGTAAATGTATACATTCAAATTTACCACCCTTCATAATATACCATAAATATGATTGATGATTCCTCCTGCGACAGGCCGAGCACATATAAACAAGGAACTACATTTAAGTACGCAATCCCGTATTTTTAAGGGTTAAGATTTGGTGCCATTAATTTTGTCCTGCATTTGATATCAGCGGGAATAAGATTATAAAATTTTCCATCATGAAACAAGGTATTATACTTTCTAATCAATCACTATCAGGAATGTCACATGTTGCGTATCATGACACTCAATCAATGAGAATTATGCAACCATACTCACATGGATTAGCACAATGGTAATCCAGTATCTACTTAGTGATGAATTTTTAGTACCTTTGTTTTTCGAGGGGAATCTCTTTGATAGATCCATGTACTCATTCAATATATCATATAAATAGAATAAGCTAGATAGAATGCAGTTACATGGATTTATTTGGATTGATTGATACTAAGTGCAGTACATATATAATAGGAGATACATGCCAAGATTGCAAGAGGATAAGCAATAATGTAAAATTATGTGATGAATAGAGTGATTATCGTTTCCTCTATAATGTTACAACCTCAAACAACAATGGCAACAAATCTTTAGAATAAACATAATAACATGAAGACTCATAATTACTATATATTTTCACATGGATACAAATAACATAAAAATTCTTAGAAGATATGAAAAAGAGTGAAGACGCGTGTAATATGGGGAGATCATAAAAATTTCTATGGATAGGAGTTAATTGGAATCTGCTCCAAGATCTCTTTCTCATGAAAATACTCCCAAGAGTGATACATAATAACAACACGGTGCCGATATTTGAGGTATCCATTGTTTCATATGATGGGTCCCTCATATAGCCTTTCCCAACATTCTTTCCATCTCTTTGGTTTTCATGGCATTCAAAATAATGGATACTTTCCAAAA
Source organism: Ceratopteris richardii (assembly GCA_020310875.1). NCBI lineage: Eukaryota > Viridiplantae > Streptophyta > Polypodiopsida > Polypodiales > Pteridaceae > Ceratopteris > Ceratopteris richardii. The sequence goes on from CM035410.1 coordinate 89,538,497, forward strand.
GTTAAAAGATAAGAGTATCCTCCCTCTTTAATCATCTGAGTCATATACCGTGTGTGTGCTTTTAATTTGTCCTAGGCAAGCTTAGAATATATCACAAAATCTTGATCGTGTGCTTCTTACTCCAAGTTATTCCTATGAGAAAACATTAGAGATGGATATAGTACATTTGACTAAACTATACACTCTACTCTATGAAAACTACATGCAACGGATTGTAAGAGATCGACCTTTCCTTAGAGATCATATAATCCTTCTATGATTTATTTATCCCCTCTTAATTGTTTTGCTCTTTCTTTGGTCTATTCTTAATTAAATTCATTATTTCTTTGCCTATCGAAGGGTAATATCACAAAATCTTGATCGTGTGCTACATGCAATGGATTGTAAGAGATGGACCTTTCTTTAGATAATCCTGGCGTGATGTGTCCCTAATGTCCAAATGTCCCACATTATATAGAGATTTGATATCATTCTTTGCAAAGATGCTCTCTACCAATCCACTCCGTCATAAGGTCCAAATGTCCCACATTATATAGAGATTCGATATCATTCTTTGCAAAGATGCTCTCTACCAATCCACTACATTGTGGATTATATTTTTATGGAGAATCTATTATTAAGTTTAGATTGATGGATAAGCTCTTTCATTAGTTTGCTCCCCAATTCAATGTCTCCATGAGTCAAGTAACCTAAGAAAATGTTGAACTTCTTGCAAACTAAGTCAAACATAAACAAGTTTTGTTTTTATGACAAGAACTTTGGCATAGGGCTATTCTCCCTTGCTTGAACTAATAAAGAAACAATAATACAATGAATTTTCATATTACCCTTGGCATCCCCAATATCCCACAAAGCATGGATAACATATGAAATGGCCAGGAAACGATGGGACCACTAAGATATAGGGGAAACTACAAAGGTGGTTAATGAATCTTTTGTCACTTCATGGGCGGCCCATTTACTTTTGATCTTATTATTTTCTAGCATAATAATCCTATGGTTTCTAAAAGGAGGGGAATTTTTACAATTTATTGCCAAGCAGGGCAAAGGATTTCTCAATTGACCATTCTTTAGGCATGTTCCCAAAGTAAATCTCACATCATTCTTTCAAAATCTTCCACATCTGAGAAGGAGGCAAGTCTTTGAGTTTTCCAAAGAATTGATTTTGTGCCTTAGTAGGAACCACTCTTCATAGTTGACTCTTTTGGTTAGATCGATGTCATCAAATCTAATCTAGTGTCTTCTCTCTTGGCTCCAGAAATGTTTCCACTTATGAAATCACTTGTTCCATAACTTCATTTCCCTTTGGAGTCTATCTAAATCACTTTCATTGACTCCCCCAATAGGAAAGGAATTGAGTCATTTTGTCTTTGACAATGACTAGACTAATTCTGGCCCCTTGAGAAACACAAGAAAATGAGAGACCAAAACGTGAGAAACTCATGGTCTTTCCATCTCGCAAGACCAATTATCATAAGAGAAGCTATACTTCCCATATTCATTTTAGACAAGGATGATTCCAATTTGCACCATGCTTTGATCATCCATTTGGTTTCCATCCTGCTAGTCATGCCCCATATATTAATAATGCCCAAATCACTTGAGTCTTTCACGTTGGCCAAGATGGCACATCTAATCTTGGGCATACCTCTTCTTTTGGGATCTCTACACTACAGGAAGTTTCGAGAGTGTTATCCAATTTTGGTAACTCTTTGTCTTTGGACATCCAGCATCCCCAAAGATAGATAACCAATGCAATAAGGAAGGTATTGATTGCCATTAAGATCCCTGCCATATTGAATTGCATTCCTTTCTAATAAGGAAGTTTATTATCAAGTTTGGCAAGAATTGAATTCCACCTTTCATCCATGGAGGCATCAAAGCCCATTGTAATTCTAAGAAAACTGAAGATAAGACCATTCAGAAGCTCCTAACAACCCTGATTAATCAAGAACTTTAAAAGGGGACTGAAAATAGCCTTGAAAGTAGTTTTGAAGTGGTTTGTTCAAGACCTTCAAGCAGTGCAAAAGGTGTTGATACATTGCAAGAAGGCGGTGATATTGTTGTTAACATTATGCACAAAACTCTTTGTACCATTATGAAAGAGTCTCATTGTCATCTGGTTTTGATTGTGGGGAAGCTATAGTCCTTGGATCTGCTCTAAAAGGGTTTGATGATTAACAAGGCAGTTGAGCCCATCTGTTGCAATATCAAAGAGAAGAGGAGCCAAGGGGGCATATTAGCTATGACCTTTGCGAAGATCTTATATCTTGTTTGTAGCATAGTGATTTCCTACCAATTTTCAATCTTGTTTTCTTTTTCGTGTTTGTGAATCGGCTTAATCACACCTTCATTGAGAAGTTTAGAAAAGCTCTAAAGTGCAGGGCTTCTTGCTAGACTAGGTATAGGGGGTTCATGAGTTCTCAGGATTTTACCATTGGGCATAGATTCAGAGGCTTCAACAATCTCGGTTTCAATGATAGGGGACTCTAAAAAGGGAACCATATGTTGTGGAATTGTTTTCATTCTAATTTTACATATGGTGGCCTTTCAAGAGAGAGCAAAGTGGACATACCCAAAATTTTTGCTGATATCATTGGCACTGTATGTCACATTTTCTTCATCAGCACTGCATTTGACCTATTCTTGTCAATCAAATACTGTACCTCTTCTTTGAACTGTGTCTTGTAAAGGAGTTTACACATTTCTTTATTCCATTTGTCTCCTTTCCTTGCCCACCAATCTTTAAAAAAGATCTGCATAAATTTTCTTTGAATTCCCTCTTCATACCTAAGTTGTAACAAGTTTCGTAATCTTCAATCACAATCCCACACCACATAATAGAACATCACAAGAAGATATAAAGAAGAAAAATAGAGTATACGTAGAACAAGAAGAGAGAGAACTTTATTATCTATGTAGATTTACAAGAAGTTCTAATCTACGTTACAAAATCTATCAAAATGTGAAGCCTCATCCACCCGACCACCCTCGAGCTGACCTCAATCCCAATCCCAATCACAATCACAATCTCAATCCCAATCTCAATCTCAATCATAAGCTCAAAAGCCAAAAATGATTGTGATCAATGTACATCCTCTCTCCTATCTCCCTAGTCTTCGTCTTTTTGGATCTTCCCTTTTTCTAGCGCACGACCAATCACGTCTTCCTAGACATGCACTTTCTGAATCTGCATGCTCCAAGATAGTGTCTTTTCACATGTGTCATGCAAGACTTCCAGACCACCCATGCGTCTACTTTTCATGTCCACCTCAAGAATTATACCTACAAAAATGAAGTCGATCCTTGCAACATACTCACACACACGTCAATCACTCAAAACAACCCACATACCCATGTGCATTTTCTAAATCCATGAACATGAATAAGATGAATCAAGGCTTCTGTTTTTTCTTTTTTTTTCTTTTTTGAAGTGTCAAAAAACTACACTTTTCCAAGCCTTGTAACTCAAAAATGATAAGGAACTTCTAAGATACAAGTAATTAGTTCTTCAATCTGTACAATAGTGTTAGAAACGCCTTAGGTCCAAATCCGCTTCGAGCTATCACTTTTGGGCCCTGCAAAATAAAAGATTCAAGAGAGATGAAAAAACATGAAACATCTCTTCATTAACCTATCTTCATGCGACCAATTGAGACATAAAACATAGGAACTACAAAAAAATTTCAGTGAGGTAAAGTTTTTCTACTAAGAGTACTCTACCTTTCTCTTATGCAACACTTTTTCAGATTCCTTCATGCTCAAATTTAACACACAAATTTCATGTGAGAATGTAAAAACTTATTGGTGAAAATTTTTCCAGACATGATCAGAATATCCTAAACATAAAATTTCATTGTTACATACATATCCCTTTGTTTTTTTAATCAATGTGGCATCTTACAATTCTCCCCCTCTTTTAAGAACTATGTCCTTAGAGTTGGAAAGAAGGATAATGTTACATAAACTCATCTAAACCAACCCATGTTGAATCTTCAATAGGAATGCAAACCACTTAACTAATCAAGCTCAAAAGTGACATATTCCTTGAACTTAGATTTTTCCTGACAGTATGCTGAAGATTTCATGCTTTAAATCACATGAAATGATGCACTAAACAGTGAGAACAAGCTCAAAAAAATTCACTGTTCTAATAGAGTGTGACAGAGATATGAGACTAAGCAGTAATGATCATGTATGAATTAAATCAAGTAAAAATACAATGTCATTGGCAATAAAACATTGTTCAATGAGTGAGCAATGAGTGAGCTATGAGATGAGCTCCTCTTCTCAATGAAAGTACATGGAAATGATCTCTGAACCTCGAGATACATGTGGGCATTTCATATCCTCTTTTATAGCTTTTGTTGGAGCCAAGGATTTGAATTCAAATTAAAATCTCTACCAATAAAGTGCATCCTAAAGTATAGGATTGATTCTCTCTTGACTCAACTACCAAAAATTATGAGATTATATGCTTCCCAACTCCTCATGGTTTTAATAACCTTTTATAACTGTAATTTTAGAAGCAAAGTTATAAGAGGTTGTACATATGAAGCTTTCCAAGTATAATGCTAATACATCAAGCTAATGTGAAGTGATCAAGTATGTAGGCTTGGGCTTAATTGCACCAACAGCTCCCCCTCAAGCATATCATGCTTGATCTTCATTGCTCCTTGATCTCTTGCAGCCCAATCATCAGTTTGAATATGTTTGTCTTTGTTCCATCCAATGCTTTAGTGAGTATATCTAAACATTACAATGATTCGATACATAGGATAATTGAATATCCTTGCTAAGCAATTTCTCCCTAACACAATGATAATGCACTTCAATGTGCTTAGTCCTCGCATCGTACATAGGATTAGCTGCCAAATGAAGTGAGCTAGTGTTATCTCCAAAGATAGTTGGAGTGTAGGAATGTATCTCCAAATCTGCATACAATTGCTTAAGCCACATAGCTTCGTGAGTTGCATTTGCCAAACTTCTATATTCTGCTTCTGTGGAAGATAAAGCCACAGATGGTTGCTTCTTGGTGACCATGATATGAGTTTTGAACCTGCAAAAGATAGGTACCCTAAAGTGCTCCTCCTATCATCCTTCGAGCCAGCCCAATCTGCATCAAAATACATCTTTATATCTATGTCAGAAGTAAAGGGGTAGAACAATCCCTCATTCATTGTACCCTTTAGATATTTAAGCACCCTCTTTGGAGCTTCCATGTGTGGCTTCCTTGGTACATGCATGAACTGACTTAATATACTTACTACATAAGCAATATCTACTCTTCCCAAAGTAGCATAATTAAGACTACGCACAAGTTGTCGATAACTTGTAACATCTTCAAGTAGTTCACCTTCATGTGAACTTAGCTTATGGTTGATCTCCATAGGAATACCTGCAACTTTAGTGTTCTTCATATTAAACTTTACCAACATATCATGTATGTACTTCTTGTGATGAATATACCTGAATCTAAATACACAAGTTCTAAGTCAAGGAAATAGGTTAACAATCCTAGTTCACTGATTTTTAATTCCTTCATCAATTGAGCCTTGACCTACTTGATACCTTCTGAATCATCAGATAGGCATGTATCTTTTCATACCAAGCACGTGATGCTTGCTTTAAACCATATCATGCCTTCTTTAACGTGCACACCTGGTTTTCATGCCCTTTCTGCATAAAGCCACGGGGCTAAAGAACATACACTTCTTCATGCAAGTCACCATTCAGAAATGTTGTTTTAATGTCCAACTGATGTACATTCCCACCATGATGAGCTACAAGTGCATAGATACTATGAACAATAGTCATTCGACATGTAGGTGCAAAGGTCTCATACATGGTTTGAGAACAGTCCAATTGAGAGGACCTTATATGGTAAGCGTGCTAATGATGTGCTTTTGATCATTGTTGTGTATTTTGATGACATGCTCCATCATTACCTGTAGTAATGATATCATCTTCATAGACACACAAGTAGATGACCTCTGATTTATTCTTCTTAACAAATAAAGAAGAATCTGCTTTGCTTGCCACAAAGCCTTGATCTTGTAAATAGGTAACAAGCCTATGGTTCCAAGCTCTAGGACCTTGTATGATACCATAGAGTGCTTTTCTAAGATTTCATACATAACTCGTTTTTCTTCATCTTCAAAACCTGGTGGTTGTGCCATATACACTTCCTTTGATATCAAACCATTTAAAAATGCATTCTTGACATCTAACTAATATAAATTCCAATTTTTTGATGCAGCAAGACTTATCAATACCCTCATTGTTGGCATCTTTCCCACAGGTGAAAATGTTTCTTCATAATCTACTCCATGTGTTTGGGCAAATCCCTTTCCTACTAATCTTGCCTTGTACCTATTTATAGAGCCATGAGAGTTCTTTTCAATTTTGTTTATCCACCTTGAACCAATTACCTTCATATCTCGCTTCTTGGAACTAGATCCCATGTGTGGTTTTCCTACAATGCTTCCACTTCTTCCTGCATGGCTTCTCTCCACTCTTTCTTCTTCTTAGCCTCTTCAAATGAGGAAGGCTCCTTTGTCATTGCATCTTTAGTGATGTACACAGAGTGCTTTCTAACTAAGGATGTATCATATCCATACCTTATGGGCTTCTTACTTTCTCTTTGTGATCTTATTAAAGCTTGATTGGAAGACTCGGGTAGATCCTCTAATTTCTTGTATTTGAACTTGCATCTTGACTTCCAAGCTTTGAAATCAGTATGCTCCTCATCTTTTGAGTTTATCCTCTACTTGGTAATGATCTTCTTGAGTTAGGGTTGGAAAACCATTTTCCAAATCATATGGTAATTTGACTTTCCTGCAATCATCTTCAAACCAAGAATTATTCTCATCAAATACTACATCCCTCCTAACTATGAATGTCTTGTTAGTGGGATTATAAAATTTATATCCCTTTTGATTATGACCATACCCAATAAATATACATTTCTCATCCTTAGGGTCAAGTTTCCATCTGATTTGTGATGGGATGTGCGCATAGGCAATGCACCCAAATATTTTGCAATGATCCAATGAGGGTCTCCTACCATTCCATGCTTCATATGGTGTCATACCATTCGATGACTTGGATGGAAGCCTATTGACCAAATAGATGGTTGTGCATATAGCCTCTGTCCATAAATAATTAGGTAATTTTTTCTCATTTAACATAGACCTAGCTGCCTCAACAATTACTCCGTTCCTTCTCTCTACCACTTCATTCAATTTAGGAGTATACCTGGTTGTTACTTCCCTCTTTATGCCTCTCTCATTAGAAATAGATCAAACTCATGTGAAAAGTACTCACCACCTCCATCAGACCTGATTCTCTTCAAGCTCCTTCCTGTTTGGTTTTCAACTAGTGCCAAATACTTCTTACAACATGTAAACACCTCATCCTTATGCTTCATGAATTAGAGAATTGTCCACCTATTGTAATCATAAATAAAAGAGACATAGTCCTTGAACTTGAGATGGATGGATCTATGCTTGGATTGCACACACCAGTGTGTACAAGCTCCAAATAATCTTCATGGATGTATCCTTTTTTGTTGAATGGTTTCCTATGAGCTTTGCCAAATTGACAAGCTCCACATTTGTAAATCATGTGCTGCTTGGTCACATTGGGAATGCCAAGCACACTTTGATCCCTGCAAATTTTCCTTAGAGTTCTTTCTCCTATGTGCCCTAGCCTTTTGTGCCATATTTCCAACTAAAATAAGGTTTGATCTCTATAACTGAATAGTGTTATATTCCTTGTGTCTTCAACTTCAAAAGTAAACAATCTACCTGACTTCTCACCTTTGGCAATTCTTTTGAATCCTTGTTGGGGGTCTTCCACAAATGCTCTATGCTTACTGAAGTTGACCTATAGACCTTTCTCTACAATCTACCCAACACTAATTAGGTTTTTGGTTATACTAGTTACATACAGAACTTTTCTTAGAAGGTTCATACTACCATCATATATTTTGACATTTCAAATTTTCTTGACTGAATGTTTACTGTCATTAACTGTTTTTACTTCATGCTTCCCCTTGGGTTCTTCAAAACCAGATAATAGTGCTACATTTCTTGCCACATGATTGGAACAACCTGATTCAATGTAGAAAAGATGCTCATCATCTTTACCTTGCTATAATTGTTGTTGTTGTAGCCTTGATTGAGGTTATGGATGTAGTTGCCTCCACCATTGTTGTACCTGCCTCTAGTTTGTCCATAGCTTCCTCTATGGAAACCACTTCCCTTTTGGTTCATTGTATTTCTGTAGCATTCTATAGTGTGGTTGTTGAGACCACATATGTTGCATGGTGAACTTTTGTAGGGTCTCCCCTTACCTTGCTTACCTTCTCTGCCCTTACCTCTAGCACCTCTTCCTCTTTCGGCATAATTAGATTGAGAGGTACTAGCCTCTTCATCCTGTTTCTTAGTTTTACCTTTATCCTTAGCTTTATTCTTATCTGTATAAAGGGAAGAAGATTAGTTACCTCTTGAGTTATCACCATTTATATTGAGCTTTGTCTCATGGGTGAAGAGTTGTCCCATCAAGGTTTTGAGATCAGGTACTTGCATATCCATGTAGAGATCCATTGCTATGGTGAAGGATTCCCACTTGTCATCAGCCTTATTTCCATTGATGATCCTCCTCACTATGTGCTCTTCCTCTATTTGTTGTCCAATGCTTGCAAGTTGGTATGCAACATCTTTCATTTTGGTTACATAATCAGCCACTCCTTGCTTTGGTTGTTTCTTGAGGGTTGTGAATTCCATCCACAACTGATTCTTCCTAGCTCTTGTGTTGGAGGAGAAGTATGATGAAAGCACTTCCCAAATCTCTTGGTAGGTTTTATAATTTCTAATGTGGTAACAAGAAATGAGAGATTGATTTTAGTGGATATGACCTGGCAAGAGCATCCTTTGCACACCATGTGGTTAGCCTCTCTTGCTCTTCCTTTGTTGGTTGATGCTTTCTCCTCAAGGTTGGCATGTCTTCATCTCCTGAGATGTATCCATATAAGCTTCTCCCTTGAAGCTATGCTTGCATCCTTAGTGACCATGTTGAGTAGTTTTTCTTGTCCAGTTTGTCAATGAAAGAGGGAAATCCTCTCCCATAATGATTGTAATTTCTCTGATACCACTGTTGGAGGAGATGGTGGATAATCATAAGAGATGAGTTGGTGTAGCTAAAACCTGTTTCACACCTTCTATAAGTGATGGTTGGAGAGTGTTTTGGGCCTCTTTATCTAGTTGATAAGCATAAATGATCACATATGTTGCTTGGAAGATGATGCACAAATGATAGCATCAAATCAGATAGGTCTAAGCTCCATTACTCTTGATTATGTTTAACTCTAAAACAATGATTCTTAAACTGTCTTGATTATTAAGTTAATCCCTTGCAATCTCTTAAGAATATGTTGTTGGGAAAGATGGATGGATGATCCAAGAGACTGAGTAGGTACTGCTAAACCTGCTTTGTACCGGCCCTCTTTTGCTTCAGACTTGATTAGTAGACTTCCTTAGCTTTCCAATGACACGAAAAAAATGGCCTATGTCCTTTGGAAATGATGTGTGCAATGATTGAATCAAAACAGATAACTTTGAAAATCACAAACTCAAGAAAACCTTTTATTTTGGTCTTGACAGCTGCTGAATGTTTTGCTCAGTGTGACCAACACAGTAGCAGCTGATAAAATTCCTTCTAGGGGTATTTAATTAGCTTAGTAACCTACCATTTTCAAGTGGAATGATGTAAAAAGATAAACTATGCTAAGAGAAATCAATTTAGCAAGATTAGCTATACCCCCGACTTTTTAGGACTGTAGCAGAAATAGACCAGTGAGCACCTCGACGCAGATTTCTCTGAATTGGCTGAATAGAATCACTTCAAACTTTGTCAACGTGTAGATGACTTTGAGCTGAATCCAACAAGCTTTGAATCACTGAATTTGGTGGAGAATTGACCGTGATATGTTCTTGACAAGTTGACAGACTTTGAGTAGACTAGCAGAGAATCACAGAGATGAATGATGTAGTTGTATCTATTAATTAACACTTGTGTACAATCCCATTGGCATGGATAACATTGCCTAATGGTGTAGAGAGGTGTAGGCTATGGTGTAGTCCTTACACACACTCAATTACAGCAGAATGAGGCTCGGGAGTGATCTCACTTACCCGCGACTTTTCATGTCCATGTTTTTATATGTAATGAGTAAAGTTTGAATTCAAATTCAAACTTTTGGCTCCCTATGATCAAGCTCCTAAAAGCTTGGAGATATTCTCTCAATGAGATGAGCTACCTTTTCCACGAATCACTTAGGTAGGTGATTACAAAAGATTCTAAGTCAATTTGACTTTTACAATGAGATAAAGTGGTAATTAACTACTAGCATATGTTCCTATGGTTCTTCATGTATGTAAAGTCTTCATGATATCTTTCAAGCCAAATGTGTAGGCTTGTGATTTACTCCAACAACTCCCCCTCAAGCCAAACATTTTGTCTTAATTCTTCATCTTCAATCTTCAAGTATATCCTACAATCCAATCATAGATTTGAACCTGCAAAGTTTGGTTCCATCCAAAGCTTTAGTCAGCAAGTCTGCACATTGCATGTTGGTTGATACATAGGTAAGTTGAATATCCTTGCTTAGCAACTTTTCTCTCACATAATGATAATGAACTTCTATGTGTTTTGTCCTGGCATGATAGATAGGATTAGCTGCAAGGTGAAGAGAACTTGTATTATCTCCAAAGATAATTGGAGGCCTAGTATATAATCCCAATTCTATATACAAAATCTTAATCCAAATTGCTTCTTGAGTGGCATTAGCTAGTCCTCTATACTCTGCCTCTATAGAAGACAATGCCATAGTTGGTTGCTTCTTTGCAGACCATGAAATTGGTTTGTCACCTGCAAAAGAGATATATCCAGAAGTGCTTCTCCTATCATCCTTGCATCCTGCCCAATCTGCATTTGAATAGACTTTTATGTCAATATCTGAAGTGAAAGGAAAATACAAACCATGGTTCTGTGTACCCTTGAGATACTTCAAGATTCTCTTGGCAGCCTCTAAGTGAGGTATCCTTGGCTTGTGCATAAATTGACTTGGCACACTAAATCCATATGCAATATCAATTCTTGTAAGAGTAGCATAGTTCAAGCTACCCACCATACTCTGATAACCTGTAATGTCTTTGACTTCATCACCTTCATGGGCACTTAGCTTTAGGTTCACCTCCATTGGAGTGCTTGCTACTTTAGCATCCTGCAAGTGAAACTTCTTCAACATATCTTGTACATACTTTTTCTGAGTAATGTATATCCCTGAATTTGTGTAAATTAATTCAAGCCCTAGAAAATACTTCAATAAGCCAAGATCATTGATCTTGAACTCCTTCATCATCTGGTTTTTGATATATCTGATTCCACTGACATCATTACCTGTAATGATGATGTGATCAACATAAACACAGAGATATATTACCTCTGAATTACTTCTCTTAATGAATAGAGAAGTATCTGCCTTGCTCATAACAAATCCTTGGTCTTGGAGGTATGTAGTTTACCTGTAATTCCATGCCCTAGGTGCCTGCTTCAATCCATATAAAGCCTTCTTTAATTTACAAACATATGTTACCTTCTTAGGGTCTTCATAGCCAGGAGGTTGTGACATATAAACTTCTTCTGAAATCCATCCATTCAAGAAAGCATTCTTGACATCCAATTGGTACATGTTCCAATTTTTTGATGCAGCCACACTTACCAACACTCTGATTGTTGGCATCTTGGCCACAGGAGAAAATGTCTCTTCATAGTCAATGCCTTGGGTTTGTGCAAAACCCTTGGCTACCAATCTGGCTTTGTACCTATTAATTGTTCCATCAGAATTTCTTTTCAACTTATAGATCCATCTGGATCCTATTACCTTCATGGAGTCTTTCTTAGGTACTAATTCCCATGTGTCACTCTCCTTGAGTGCTTCAATCTCCTCATCTGTAGCTTCTTTCCATTCTGATTTCGTTATTGCTTCTTCATATGAATCTGGTTCTTCATTTGACAAATCTTTGGCAAGATAAACTGAATGTTTAGTAACAAGAGATGTATCATACCCATATCTGATAGGTTTCTTGCTTTCTCTCTGAGATCTCCTGATTGATTGAGTTGAAGATTCAGGTATGTCTTCAAGCTTCTTCATCTTCATTTTGCCCTTGGACTTCCATGCCTTGAACTCTTCAAGGTTGATAGTATCTTCATCATCTAAACTTGAGGCTTCATTCTGAGTAGGTTCCTCCTTTGCAAGTTTTGGAAATTCCTCTTCCAAATCATAGGGTAGTTTGACCTTCCTGCATTCATTCTCATACCAAGAATCATTTTCATCAAAGATCACATCTCTGCTTACCATAAATCCCTTGTTGGTAGGATTATAAAACCTGTAACCTTTTTTATTTAAATCATACCCAATGAAAATGCATTTTTCAGCCTTTGGGTCTAGCTTACCTCTTATCTGAGAAGGAATGTGCACATATGCTACACATCCAAATATTTTGCAGTGATCCAATGATGGTCTCTTACCATGCCATGCTTCATAGGGTGTCATACCATCAAGTGACTTAGATGGTAACCTGTTTATGAGGTAAGTGGCAGTAGAAACACTTTCTGCCCATAGATATTTAGGTAATTTCTTCTCATTAAGCATAGATCTAGTTGTCTCAACAATTAACCTATTTCTTCTCTCAGCTACCCCATTCTATTCAGGAGAATACCTTGTGGTTATCTCTCTTTTGATGCCTCTGTCCTGCAAGAAGTCTTCCAATTCATTGGAGAAGTACCCACCTCCTCCATTTGACCTTAGCCTCTTCAAATTCCTTCCTGTCTCGTTTTCAACTAATGCACGATATTTCTTAAAACAATTAAATACCTCATTCTTGTGCTTCATGAAGTATAATACAGTCCATCTGCTATAATCATCAATAAATGACACATAGTACCTTGAACCTGAGACTGAGGGGTCTTTGCTAGGTCCCCAAACATCTGTGTGTACAAGCTCTAGATAGTCTTCATGCATATATCCTTTCTTAGAGAAGGGTGACCTGTGAGACTTACCAAATTGACAAGCACCACACTTGTAAATCATATGTTGCTTGGATATATTAGGTATCCCAAGCACACATTGGTCCCTGCACATTTGTTTCAAGGTTCTTTCTCCTATGTGCCCTAACCTTTTGTGCCAAATATCAAGCTCTAAAAGTGTTTGATCCTTATAACTGTATAGTGCAATATTCTTTGTGTCTCCTAACTCAAAAGTGAAAAGTCTACCTGATTTTTCTCCTTTAGCTATCCTCTTGAATCCATGTCTTGGATCCTCCACATATGCTCCATATTGATTGAATCTGACCTGCAAACCTTTCTCTACAATCTGACCAACACTCATTAAGTTCTTTGTAATTGTTGGTACATAAAGTACCCTGCTTAACAAATTCTGATTACCATCACAAGTCTTCACATTTCCAACTTTAACTACTGAATGCTTTGTATCATCACCTGTTTGGACTTGATGTTTACCTTTTGGTTCCTCAAGATCAGAGAGTAGTGCCACATTAGCAGCCACATGATTTGGACACCTTGAATCAATATAAAATAAGTGATCATCATTTGTACTTGTCTTTGAAGTCATGTTCATGATCAGAAGAGAGTCATCCGGCTCTTCTGTGTAGTTGTTGTAATCCCTTCTAGTTTTGAATCCTCCTTGGTAGTTGCCATTGTAATTTTTGTTGTAGTTGTTGTTGTAATTGTTGTTGTGGCCTTGGTGATTGTTGAACCTTCCTCTTGACTGTGAGTATCTACCTCTTTGGTAGCCTCTTCCTCTCTGATTTTTATAATTCCTGAAACACTCATCTGTGGTGATTTGATAAACCACAAATGTTGCATGGTGATGAATTATAGGGTCTCCCCCTACCTTGCTTACCTCCTCTACCCCTTCCTCTTGAAGATCTACCTCTCCCTGCATAGTTGGCTTGGGAGGTAGAGCCTTCATCTTCCACCTTCTTACTCTTGCCTTTATCCTTAGATTTCTTATCAGTGTATAGGGCAGAAGATTTGTTACCTTTGGATGTATCTCCACTCTTGGTGAGCTTTGCTTCATGTGTAAATAGTTGTCCCATGAGAGTTGTAAGATCTGGAGTGTGCATGTCCATGTAGAGATCCATTGCAGTGGTGAAGCTTTCCCACTTGTCATCAGCCTTGATTCCATTGATTACCTGCCTCACAATTTGTTCTTCTTCTATGCTTGCTAACTGATCTGCAACATCTTTGATCTTGGTCACAAATTCTAAAATAGCTTGCTTAGGTTGCTTCCTTAGTGTTGTGAATTCAATCCACAACTGATTTTTCCTAGCCCTTGTATTGGAGGAAAAATATGATGACAAGGTTTCCCAAGTCTCTTGGGAATTCTTGCAATTTCTGATATGTGGCAAAAGAAAATCAGATATAGAGTTGAGTAAATAAGCCCTTGACAATGCATCCTTTGCACACCATGTGTTGAGCTTTTCTTGTTCTTCCTTGGTTGGCAATCCTCTTGCTTTGAATGAGGGCAATTCCTCATCTCCTGAGATGTATCCATAGAGACTCCTTCCTTCTAAGTAGGTCTTCATCCTTAGAGACCATGCTTGATAATTGTTCCTGTCCAATTTATCAATGAATGAAGGAAAACCATCTCCCATTTTACCTTATTTGCTCTGATACCACTGTTGGGAAAGATGGATGGATGATCCAAGAGACTGAGTAGGTACTACTAAGTCTGCTTTGTACAAGCCCTCTTTTGCTTCAGACTTGATTAGTAGACTTCCTTAGCTTTCCAATGACACCAAAAAATGGCCTATGTCTTTTGGGAATGATGTGTGCAATGATGGAATCAAAACAGATAACTTTGAAAATCACAAACTCAAGAAAACGTTCTATTTTGGTCTTGACTCCTGCTGAATGTTTTGCTCAGAGTGACCAGCACAGTAGCAATTGATAAAATTCCTTCTAGGGGTATTTAACTAGCTTAGTAACCTACCATTTGCAAGTGGAATGATGTAAAAAGATAAACTATGGTAAGAGAAATCAATTTAGCAAGATTAGCTATACCCCCGACTTTTTAGGACTGTAGCAGAAATAGACCAGTGAGCACCTCGACGCAGATTCCTCTGAATTGGCTGAATAGAATCACTTCAAACTTTTTCAGCGTGTAGATGACTTTGAGTTGAATCCAACAAGCTTTGAATCACTGAATTTGGTGGAGAATTGACCGAGATATGTTCTTGACAAGTTGACAGACTTTGAGTAGACTAGCAGAGAATCACAGAGATGAATGATGTAGTTGTATCTATTAATTAACACTTGTGTACAATCCCATTGGCATGGATAACATTGCCTAATGGTGTAGAGAGGTGTAGGCTATGGTGTAGTCCTTACACACAGTCAATTACAGTAGAATGAGGCTCGGGAGTGATCTCACTTACCCGCGACTTTTCATGTCCATGTTTTTATATGTAATGAGTAAAGTTTGAATTCAAATTCAAACTTTTGGCTCCCTATGATCAAGCTCCTAAAAGCTAGGAGATATTCTCTCAATCAGATGAGCTACCTTTTCCACGAATCACTTAGGTAGGTGATTACAAAAGATTCTAAGTCAATTTGACTTTTACAATGAGATAAAGTGGTAATTAACCACTAGCATATGTTCCTATGGTTCTTCATGTATGTAAAGTCTTCATGATATCTTTCAAGCCAAATGTGTAGGCTTGTGATTTACTCCAACATATGTTAGAATGCCAATTTTGGTATATATGTTTAACTCATCGAATTGATTCACTTGGTTATCAACAAGTTGTTTTAGGTTTAACTTATTCTAACTTGAACTATGTTGATTACTAAGTGAATCCTTTTCACAGTCTTTGAAAACTCCATTATCCGAAAATGCATAAATTTGAGTCAAGTTATCAATTCACTTACTAGTACTTTCTACTAAGTATTTTATCCTAGATTCAATTATTCATACTTCACTTTCTTAAAAGGATCTTTCTAGGCTCTTTATCTTTTGAAATCTATGTAGAATTTTCTATAAACAACTACGAAATACTTAGTTGAAAATCGCATAACTCAAATGATATTGTATTAATCCTCACTACTTTTCCTTAGATTAGTTGTTATGCCAAATTGTTTCCATTTAAATCCCCTCCTTCCCCCGAGGGAAATCCTTTTTCGTTTTCTATTTTTCACTTTTCTTTTTAATTTATTATTATTTTATTTACTTTTGTTTTTAATTTTTATTTATTTTTCTTAGTTTTTTAGATTATTATTTTGTTAAATTATTTATTTAAAATAAATAAAAGAGGAAAATGCATCTTTTTGTTTATTCTTTAAATAGTTTTATTATTATTATTATTATTATTATTACTATTATTATTATTATTTTAATTCCCATTGAAAAAACCTTCATGGCTCTAGATTGAGTTTTATCACTTTTTTTTTTGGGAGTCAATGTTTTTCAAAGTGTTTGAAGCCAATTTCATTATCAATTGTTCAGTATTCCCATCATTTTTCTTCTTTTGGTCAAAATTGGTGCTTTTTCTCCTATTTATGGAAAACATTTTTGAAGATCTTGGAAAGTACTTCAGTTTCATGATTTTCAAACACTTAGTTGATACTTGAAGTCCTGGTTATATCCTTGACCATCATCTTATTTATCTTTATCCACGAGGTTTCAATTACCATGGGATTGAGTCCACTTCAAGTCATCAGCCCAATACTTAAAAGATAACTACCATCTCAAGGTTTGATGTCACATACCATCATTCCTACATTAATGTCAACATAAACTATAGTGTCCCATACCACCATACTTGATATCCAACATAAGTGTGTGGATGATAGTTATCTTAAAGTCCAAAAGCTTTACTAAACTATAGAATACCTTTTACTCAAATTCTTTTTGCTAGAATTTGAAGTCAAGTAGTTACTTCTATGTTTTCTATTTTACTTAGGTTATAGGGGTTCCAACACAAGATAGTTCTATGATCTTATATTTTCTAATTATCACATGTTCATCTTTGGAAGTTCTAGATCCTTTTGATGGAATGAACATACACCCTTCTTTTCTAAGGTTTTGAATGGAATTGAAAGTGCTTTGAATTATATTCAAGGTCCTATTAGTTCTGAGTCAACTAACTTACAATGGGAAGGGATTATTCTTGCTATTTAGATTCTTCTCTAACAAAATATTTAAATAATTACCTTTGGGCTTTTTTCAAGAGTCTCTCTACTCCTTAAGTCTACGCATCTACAAATGCTTTTGGATTTCTCTCAAAAATCCCTTTAGGATAGGTGAATACAAGTTTCACCTTCAATGGACTTAATATATTATTGCAAATTATCTCTTGCAAGATCTTATGTAACACACATACATAGAGACTATAAAAACTAAAAACATATAGAAATAGAGCTGCATAGTAGATGAGATAGTATAAAGTATTGGGTGCAATATTCCCCCATGCACTCTATTAGACGAGTCTCTAGAGTACGTGTACTTATAGGTTTTTTTTTTACATTCAAAATAGAAATTACAATGAGAGTGGCGCTTCGAGAAGTAGGCATGAAAGTACAAGTTTGCTCTTTTTTACAGAGAGCCTTGTCTTTTATTTATAAAAATCATGATCTAGAGTGATCCTTATCTTATACACTATTTTTATTACTTTCTAGAAAGAACCCTGTATGTGGGTCTTTATTTATAAAATATATAGAAAATGTAATTTCTCTTATTCATGTCTAGACTCATCCGGATATGTCCATGCCCATCCATGCCCTCAGGAACCTTTAGTTGCTATATCAAAACACAAAACACAAAACATCTCAATAAGAAACTCCAATAATTCAACATTTCATAAGTGATAACAAGCCCCCCCTCCCCGATTGGAAAAGCAACTAACCTCATTTAATTAAAAATAAAATAGACATGGATGGTTCGTCACATGTCCCATCATTGAACAAAAATAAGCATGCTCCATGTAAAAAGACTGCATGGAAATGTATCTTGGAGGAATCTAATTATATTGATTATGATTATGATTATTATATGCAAAAATTAAGTGATGATAATGAGGTGTTAATGAAGTCTTATGGATCTATTGTGATTGTTTCACAATAAAGTAAGCGGAAGTGGTAAATAGGAAAAGTGTTTAACAAACTTCCTATAGAAACTAGCCAACCAAGAAAAGAATGTACATTAATTGATTGAGGTATAATCCATTCTATAATTACTTTGATTTTTGTTGCACTACATGACCTCTTTAACTAGAAATGATATGCCTAAAATATTCTAGTCTACTTTAGAAAATATAACTAAAGCGTGTTCTTACTTATCATACAAAAAACTATTTCAAAGTCCATTTCATGCTCAATTTTATTCCTGTCATAAACAACTATATGAACAAAGAAAAAAGAATTGAAGTTTGATAATCAAAGATAATTAGGCTTGATGAAAGGTTGTCACTAAAGTGCTTGTTGCAAAAAGATCAACTTGGTGATTGATTGAACTCCTTCTTTGCACCATGAGAAAAATAAATAGCTTCATCAAGTGTTGTATGTCGGAGTGTGTGAAGCTTGGCATGGATCCCCATATCAAACCCCTCTTCATGCTTCCTTTGCAAGATATCTTTGGGAACGTGGTCAAGCATGCGAACAAGTAAAAGACTTTGCTAGAACCACTTTGTGTAAGTAGTAACTATATCACCCTCGTTCCATGTGAACATGGTCCATGAATGAAGAGCACATAGATGGAATTGAGAAAGAAGAAAAGATTCCTTAACACTCTCTTGAAAGGCCTTCCATGTCATGGGACAATCTACACCATGCCGTAAAAACATTTCAATAGAGTTGGACCTTCCCCGCTAAACAATTAGTGGTAAAGTTCACTTTATCATTTTTGGAGTTGTATTCCTTTGAATAAAAATCATCAAATTAGGATAACCATGATAAAACAAGTTGACCATCTTTAGGGCCATCAAAACGTGAAAATTAGAACTTTTTATGCCAATTTTGGAATACATGCCATCAACTTGAGTGGAAATAATGGCCTTCATCACCTCTACAAGGTTGTCATCATCGTGATGCATCTTTTGAAGTAATACATCATGTTCTTGGATCTCATTTTGGGCACCTTGAAGTTCCTATTGTAGGACCTCCAACTGTTGTTCAAGCGGTACCCCAAGTAGAGGTGATGTAATGAATTCCTCCATGATATGCATAGGATCCATGAATGTGTAGAAGAAAAAATCCCTTCCTAAGAATATGAAAATAATTTGAAGAATTCTTGAATTCAAATGGAAAAGGAAAGGGTGGTTCTCGGGAATTGAAAAAGTAAGAGAGATTGAACTTATGTTAAATATAAATAAAAAGGAGTAGAGTGACAACACAAGTGAATAGTGTAGTAATAAAAAAACTTGACTTGTGAATGTGACATTATGGATTCAAATGGCCTCCTTTGTAGATGAGAGGCTCCTTATTACCACTTCCTAATTAAAGGGTGTTTGAGCATAGCCAATGGGACCCATGGGTGCCAAGTAATCCAAAGATGGCAAAGTTATATGCCTTAATCGACACCTTGAAGTGAGCCAAACGAGTAAATGTAGGCATAAATTGTAGTTTTAGGAACTTGAAGTGAAATAGAAACTAGAAACCCACACAAAAACACAAAACCAAAACCAAAACAAAAAAGAAAATGAAGCCAGAACAAGAATAGGTACTAGAATCAGAATCGGATAGGAACAGATGCTAAGCAGAAAATGATCAAATGCAAAAACAAAAAACATGAGAACCCATTTGTAATGTTGAATGCAGGCTCTCATACCATTGTTGCAAGATCTTACATACACACATACACAAAGAGTACGAAATTTGAAAACAGATAGAAATAGAGTTACGTGGTAGATGAGATAGTACAATGTATTCGATGCAATATCCCCCCACATACTCTGATGGATGAGTCTCTAGAGTATGATTATTTTTAGGTTTTTTATTATGTCCAAATAGAGGTTAAAATGAGGGTGGCACTTTCAAAAGCAAGCATGAAAGTAAAAAGTTTCTCTCTTTTATGGAAAGCCTTATCTCTTATTTACAGAAATTTTGATTTATAATGATCCTTATCTTAACCACTATTTTTATGACTTTCTAGAAAGAACCCTATACGTGGGACCTCTATTTACAAAATATATAGAAAATATAATTTCTCTTATTTGTGTCCATACACATCGAAATATTTCTACGCCCATCCAGGCCCTCACCAACCTTCAGCTATTATTTCAAAACACAAAACACATTAATATCTCAATAATAAACTCAATAATTCAACATTCCATAAGTGACAATATTATCTACCTGGAATTTCAATATTTATTTTACACCTTCACTTCTCTTAAAGAAGCATGGCCTTTCACATGCTCTACTCAAC
Source organism: Ceratopteris richardii (assembly GCA_020310875.1). NCBI lineage: Eukaryota > Viridiplantae > Streptophyta > Polypodiopsida > Polypodiales > Pteridaceae > Ceratopteris > Ceratopteris richardii. The sequence goes on from CM035410.1 coordinate 89,559,006, forward strand.
TATCTCGCGGTTACAATGAAGTGATCAAGTATGTAGGCTTGGGTTTAATTGCACCAACAGCTCCCCCTCAGGCATAACATGATTGATCTTCATTGCTCCTTGATCTCTTGCAGCCCAATCATCAGTTTGAGCCTCTTCATCTTTGTTCCATCCAATGCTTTAGTGAGTATATCTACCCATTGCAAATGATTCAATACATAGGATAATTGAATATCCTTGCTAAGAAATTTCTTCCTAACACAATGATAATGCACTTCAATGTGCTTAGTCCTAGCATGGTACGCAAGATTAGCTTCCAAATGAAGTGAGCTAGTGTTATCTCCAAAGATAGTTAGAATGTAGGAATGTATCTCCGAATCTGCATACAATTGCTTAAGCCACATAGCTTCCTGAGTTGCATTTGCCAAACTTCTATATTCTGCTTCTCTGGAAGATAAAGCCACAATTAGTTGCTTGGGTAGAACAATCCCTCATTCATTATACCCTTTAGATATTTAATCACCATCTTTGCAGCTTCCATATGTGGCTTCCTTGGTACATGCATGAACTGACTTAATGTACTTACTACATAAGCAATATCTACTCTTCTCAAAGTAGCATAATTAACACTACCCACAAGTTGTCAATAACTTGTAACATATTCAAGTAGTTCACCTTCATGTGAACTTAGCTTATGGTTGATCTGCATAGGAATACCTGCAACTTTAGTGTTATCCATCTTAAACTTTACAAAAATATCATGTATGTACTTCCTTTGTGTGATGAATATACCTGAATCTGTATGCACAAGTTCTAAGCCAAGGAAATAGGTTAACAACCCTAGATCACTGATTTTGAATTCCTTCATCAATTGAGCCTTGACCTACTTGATACCTTTTGAATCATTAGATAGGCATGTATCTTTTCATACCAAGCATGTGGTGCTTGCTTTAAACCATATCATGTCGTCTTTAATGTCCACACCTTGTTTTAATGCCCTTTCTGCACAAAGCCACTGGGCTAAAAAACATACACTTCTTCATGCAAGTCACCATTCAAAAATGTTGTTTTAATTTCCAACTGATGTACATTCCAACCATGATGAGCTACAAATTCATAGACGCTATGAACAATAGTCATTCGGCATGTAGGTGCAAAGGTCTCATACATGGTTTTGAGAACAGTCCAACTGAGAGCACCTTATATAATAAGTGTGCTAATGATTGCTTCTAATCATTGTTGTGTATGTTCATGACATATTGCATCATTACCTTTAGTAATGATATCATCTTCATAGACACACAAGTAGATGACCTCTGATTTATTCTACTTAACAAATAAAGAAGAATCTGCTTTGCTTGCCACAAAGCCTTGATCCTGCAAATAGGTAACAAGCCTATGGCTCCAAGCTCTAGGAGCTTGTTTGATACCATAGAGTGCTTTTCTAATCTTGCATACATCATTGCTTTTTCTTCATCTTCAAAACCTAGTGGTTGTGCCATATACACTTCCTTCAATATCCAACCATTTAAAAATGCATTCTTGACATCTAACTGATATAAATTCCAATTTTTTTATGTAGCAAGACTTACCAATACCCTCATTGTTGGCATCTTTCCCACACGTGAAAATGTTTCTTCATAATCTACTACATGTGTTTGGGCAAATCCCGTTCCTAGTAATCTTGTCTTGTACCTGTTTATAGAGCCATCAGAGTTCTTTTTAATTTTGTATATCCACTTTGAACCAATTACCTTCATATCTCGCTTCTTGGGAACTAGATCCCATGTGTGGTTTTCCTACAATGCTTCCACTTCTTCTTGCATGGCTTCTCTCCACTCTTTCTTCTTCTTAGCCTCTTCAAATGAGGAAGGCTCCTTTTTCATTGAATCTTTAGTGATGTACACAGAGTGCTTTCTAACTAAGGATGTATCATATCCACCTTATGGGGTTCTTACTTTCTCTTTGTGATCTTCTTAAAGCTTGACTGGAAGACTCAGGTAGATCCTCTAATTGCTTGTATTTGAACTTGCCTCTTGAAATCCAAGCTTTCAAATAAGTATGCTTCTCATCTTCTGAGTTGATGTCCTCTGCTTGGTGTTGATCTTCTTGAGTTAGGGTTGGAAAATCATTTTCCAAATCATATGGTGATTTGACTTTCCTGGAATCATCTTCAAACCAAGGATTATTCTCATCAAATACTACATCCCTACTAGCTATGAATCTTGTTAGTGCGATTATAAAGTCTATATTTCTTTTGATTCTAACCATACCCAATAAATATGCATTTCTCAGCCTTAGGGTCAAGTTTCCCTCTCAATTTTGATGGGATGTGTGCATAGGCAATGCACCCAAATATTTTTCAATGATCCAATGAGGGTCTCCTACCATTCCATGCTTCGTATGGTCTGATACCATCCGAGGACATGAATGGAAGCCTATTGACCAAATAGATGGTTGTGGGTACAGCCTCTGCCCATAAATAATCAGGTATTTTTTTCTCGTTTAACATAGACCTAGCTGCATCAACAATAACTCTGTTCCTTCTCTCTGCCACTACATTCAAGTCAGTAGTATACCTGGTTGTTACTTCCCTCTTTATGCCTCTCTCCTGTTGAAATAGATCAAAATTATGTGAAAAGTACTCACCACCTCCATCAGACCTGATTCTCTTCAAGCTCCTTCTTGTTTGGTTTTCAACTAGTTCCAAATACTTCTTAAAACATGTAAACACCTCATCCTTATGCTTCATAAAAAGAGAATTGTCCACCTATTGTAATCATCAATAAAAGAGACATAGTACCTTGAACCTAAGATGGATGGATCTTTGCTAGGACCCCACACATCAATGTGTACAAGCTCCAAATAATCTTCATGGATGTATCCTTTTTTGTTGAATGGTTGCCTATGAGGTTTGCCAAATTGACAAGCTCCACATTTGTAAACCATGTGCTGCTTGGTCACATTGGGAATGCCAAGCACACTTTGATCCCTGCAAATTTGCTTTAGAGTTCTTTCTCCTATGTGCCCTAGCCTTTCATGCCATATTTCCAACTCAAATAAGGTTTGATCTCTATAACTGAATAGTGTTATCTTCCTTGTGTCTTCAATTTCAAAATTAACAATCTATATGACTTCTCACCTTTGGCAATTCTCTTGAATCCTTGTTGGGGGTCTTCCACATATGCTCCATGCTTAGTGAACCTGACCTATAGACCTTTGTCCACAATCTTCCCAACACTAATTAGGTTTTTTGTTATAGTTGGTACATACACAACTTTTCTCAGAAGGTTCATACTACCATCAAATGTTTTGGCATTTTCGATTTGCTTGACTGAATGTTTAGTGTCATCACATGTTTTTACTTCATGATTCCCCTTGATTTCTTCAAATCAGATAATAGTGCTACATTGCTTACCACATGATTGGAACAACCTTAGTTGATGTAGAAAAGATGCTCATCATCTTCACCTTGCTTGGATGTCATGCTCATGGTAACCAGAGAGTCTTCTTGATCTTTAGTATAGTTGTTGAGCTCCCTTCTTCCTCTAAAGCCTCCTTGATAATTGTTGTTGTTGTAGCCTTGATTGAGGTTATGGTTGTAGTTGCCTCCACCTTTGTTGTATCTGCCTCTAGTTTGTCCATAGCTTCCTCTATGGAAACCTCTTCCCCTTTGGTTCCTTGTATGTTTGTAGCATTCTGTAGTGTGGTTTTTGAGACCACATATGTTGCATGGTGAATTGTTGTAAGGTCTCCCCCTACCTTGCTTACCTTCTGTGCCCCTACCTCTAGCACCTCTTCCTCTTCCTACATAATTAGCTTGAGAGGTACTATCCTCTTCATCCTGTTTCTTACTTTTACCTTTATCCTTAGCTTTATTCTTATCTGTATAAAGGGAAGAAGATTGGTTACCTCTTGAGTTATCACCATTTCTATTGAGCTTTGTCTCATGGGTGAAGAGTTGTCCCATCAAGGTTTTGAGATCAGGTAATTGCATATCCATGTAGAGATCCATTGTTGTGGTGAAGGATTCCCACTTGCCATCAGCCTTATTTCCATTGATGATATGCCTCACTATGTGGTCTTCCTCTATCTCTTGTCCAATGCTTGCAAGTTGGTGTGCAACATCTTTTATTTTGGTTACATAATCAGCCACTCCTTGCTTTGGTTGTTTCTTGAGGGTTGTGAATTCCATCCACAACTGATTCTTCCTAGCTCTTGTGTTGGAGGAGAAGTATGATGAAAGCACTTCCCAAGTCTCTTGGGAGGTTTTACATTTTCTAATGTGTGGTAACAAGAAATGAGAGATTGAGTTTAGTAGATATGACCTCGCAAGAGCATCCTTTGCACACCATGTGGTTAGCCTCTCTTGCTCTTCCTTTGTTGGTTGATGCTTGCTCCTCAAGATTGGCATGTCTTCATCTCCCTAGATGTATCCATATAAGCTTCTCCCTTGAAGGTATGCTTGCATCCTTAGTGACCATGCTCAGTAGTTGTTCCTATTCAGTTTGTCAATGAAAGAGGGAAATCCATCTCCCATCTTGATTGCAATTGTTATGATACCACTGTTGGAGGAGATGATGGATAATCATAAGTCTAGACGAGTTGGTGTAGCTAAAACCTGCTTCACACCTTCTATAAGTGATTGTTGGAGAGTGTTTTGGGCCTCTTTATCTAGTTAATAAGCATAAATGATCACATATGTTGCTTGGAAGATGATGCACAAATGATAGGATCAAAATACATAGGTAGGCATATGATCCAATATACAAAACTTGTTATTTTTGTTGAGACACCTACTCAGAGTTTTGCACAATTCTCTGAGTACAATAGTAAATAATAAAACTCATTTTGGGGAACTTCAAATAGCCTAACAAGCTACCAATCATGAGTGAAATCATCTAAAATGATAAACTATATGCAGAGAAATATGTTTAGCAAATCAAGTATCCATCCTGACTTTTACGGGCCTTGATAGTCATAGACCAGTGAGCAGAGATTGATTGATATCTGATGATCACGAGAAGCATTACCTATGAAACTTTGTAATATTAAAGTAGACAGTACGCTCAAGATGTCATGCTGTAAATCACATGAAATGATGCAATATACAATGAGAACCAGCTCAGACAAATTCATTGTTCTGATAGAGTGTGATAGAGATATGAGAGTAAGAAGTAATGATCATGTATGAACTAAATCAAGTAAAAAAACAATGTCATTGGCAATAAAGCATTGCTCAATGAGTGAGCAATGAGTGAGCTATGAGATGAGCTCCTCTTCGCAATGAAAGTACATGGAAATAATCTTTGAACCTCCAAATACATGCGG